>JAVKPL010011475.1:0-51135 GCA_032173675.1 Gastrolobium villosum | reverse complement strand
ATAAATACAAAATAAATTGATTTTGTGAAGTTTTTCGACAGGAAAAAAAATTTCGTCGAAAACGGATATAATAAAATAAATGCAAAAGAAATTGATTTTTTGAAGTTTTTCGACGGAAAATGGATTCCGTAGAAGATTTTTGATGGAAAATGGATTCCGTCGAAGATTTTTGACGGAAAATGAATTCCGTCGAAAACGGATGAATAAAATAAATGCAAAAGAAATTGACTTTATTAAGTTTTTTGACGCAAAATGGATTCCGTCGAAGATTTTTGACGAAAAATGTTTTCCGTCGAAAATGAATGAATTAAATTAATGCAAAAGAAATTTATTTTGTGAAGTGTTTCAACGGAAAATGAATTCCGTCGAACATGGATTAATAAAATAAATGTAAAAGAAATTGATTTTTCGAAGTTTTTCGACGGAAAATGGATTCCGTAGAAGATTTTTGATGTAAAATGGATTCCGTCGAAGATTTTTGACGGAAAATGAATTCCGTCGAAAATGCATGAATAAAATAAATGCAAAAGAAATTGATTTTATGAAGTTTTTCGACGTAAAACGGATTCCTTTGAAAATGGATGAATAAAATAAATTCAAAAGAAATTGATTTTGTGAAGTTTTTCGACAGAAAACAAATTTCGCCGAAAACAGATGAATAAAGTAAATGCAAAAGAAATTGATTTTGTGCAGTTTTTCGACGGAAAATGGATTCCTTCGAAGATTTTTGACGGAAAATGAATTCCATCGAAAACGGATGAATAAAATAAATGCAAAAGAAATTGATTTTGTGAAGTTTTTTGGATTCCGTCGAAGTTTTTTGACGGAAAATGAATTCCGTCGAAAATGGATGAATAAAATAATTGCAAAAGAAATTGATTTTGTGAATTTTTTCGACGGAAAATAGATTGCGTCGAAGATTTTTGACGGAAAATGAATTCCGTCGAAAATGGATGAATAAAATAAATGCAAAAGAAATTGATTATATGAAGTTTTTCGACGAAAAATGGATTCCATCGAAGATTTTTGACGAAAAATGTATTCCGTCGAAAACGGATTAATAAAATAAATGCAAAAGAAATTGATTTTGTGAACATTTTTGAGGGAAAATGAATTCCGTCGAAAATGGAAGAATAAAATAAATGCAAAATAAATTATTTTGTGTAGTTTTTCGACGAAAAATGGATTCCGTCGAAGATTTTTGACGAAAAAAGTATTCCGTCGAAAACGGATGACTAAAATAAATACAAAAGAAATTGATTTTCTGAAGTTTTTCGACGGAAAAAGAATTTTGTCGAAAACAGATTAATAAAATAAATACAAAGGAAATTGATTTTGTAAGTTTTTCGACGGAAAATGGATTCCGTCGAAGATTTTTGACGGAAAATGAATTCCGTCGAAAATGGATGAATAAAATAAATACAAAATAAATTGATTTTGTGAAGTTTTTCGACAGGAAAAAAAATTTCGTCGAAAACGGATATAATAAAATAAATGCAAAAGAAATTTATTTTTTGAAGTTTTTCGACGGAAAATGGATTCCGTAGAAGATTTTTTATGGAAAATGGATTCCGTCGAAGATTTTTGACGGAAAATGAATTCCGTCGAAAACGGATGAATAAAATAAATGCAAAAGAAAATGACTTTATTAAGTTTTTCGACGCAAAATGGATTCCGCGAAGATTTTTGACGAAAAATGTTTTCCGTCGAAAATGAATGAATTAAATTAATGCAAAAGAAATTTATTTTGTGAAGTGCATCAACGGAAAATGAATTCCGTCGAACATGGATTAATAAAATAAAAGTAAAAGAAATTGATTTTTTGAGGTTTTTCGACGGAAAATGAATTCCGTCGAAAACGGATGAATAAAATAAATGCTAAAGAAATTGATTTTGCGAAGTTTTTCGACGGAAAAAGGATTCCGTCGAAGATTTTTGACGGAAAATGAATTCCACCGAAAACGGATGAATAAAATAAATGCAAAAGAAATTGATTTTGTGAATTTTTTCGACGGAAAATAGATTGCGTCGAAGATTTTTGACGGAAAATGAATTCCGTCGAAAATGCATGAATAAAATAAATGCAAAAGAAATTGATTTCATGAAGTTTTTCGACGTAAAACGGATTCCTTCGAAAACGGATGAATAAAATAAATTCAAAAGAAATTGATTTTGTGAAGTTTTTGGACAGAAAACAAATTCCGCCGAAGATAGATGAATAAAGTAAATTTAAAAGAAATTGATTTTGTGCAGTTTTCCGACGGAAAATGGATTCTGTAGAAGATTTTTGACGGAAAATCAATTCCATCGAAAACGGATGAATAAAATAAATGCAAAAGAAATTGAGTTTGTGAAGTTTTTCGACGGAAAATGGATTCTGTCGAAGATTTTTTTACGGAAAATGAATTCCGTCGAAAATGGATGAATAAAATAAATGCAAAAGAAATATATTTTGTGAAGTTTTTCGACGGAAAATGGATTCTGTCGAAGATTTTTGACAGAAAATGTATTTCGTCGAAAATGAATGAATTAAATTAGCGCAAAAGAAATTTATTTTGTGAAGTTTTTCAACGGAAAATGAATTCCGTCGAACATGGATTAATAAAATAAAAGTAAAAGAAATTGATTTTTTGAGGTTTTTCGACGGAAAATGAATTCCGTCGAAAATGGATGAATAAAATAAATGCAAAAGAAATTGATTTTGGGAAGTTTTTCGACGGAAAAAGGATTCCGTCGAAGATTTTTGACGGAAAATGAATTCCACCGAAAACGGAATAAAATAAATGCAAAAGAAATTGATTTTGAGAAGTTTTTCGACAGAAAATGGATTCCGTCGAAGATTTTTGACGGAAAATGAATTCCGTCGAAAAATGGATGAATAAAATAAATGCAAAAGAAATTGATTTTGTGAAGTTTTTCGGCAGAAAAAGAATTTCGTCGAAAACGGAATAATAAAATAAATGCAAAAGAAATTGATTTTTTGAAGTTTTTCGACTGAAAATGGATTCCGTAGACGATTTTTGGTGGAAAATGGATTCCGTCGAAGATTTTCGACGGAAAATGAATTCCGTCGAAAACGGATGAATAAAATAAATGCAAAAGAAATTGGCTTTATGAAGTTTTTCGACGCAAAATGGATTCCGTCGAAGATTTTTGATGAAAAATGTTTTTCGTCGAAAATGGATTAATAAAATAAATGCAAAAGAAATTGATTTTGTGAAGATTTTTGACTGAAAATGAATTCCGTCGAAAACGGATGAATCAAATAAATGCAAAAGAAATTGATTTTATGAAGTTTTTCGACGAAAAATGGATTCCGTCGAAGATTTTTGACGAAAAATGTATTCCGTCGAAAACGGATGACTAAAATAAATGCAAAAGAAATTGATTTTGTGAAGTTTTTCGACGGAAAAAGGATTTCGTCGAAAACGGATTAATAAAATAAATGCAAAGAAAATTGATTTTTTGAGTTTTTCGACGCAAAATGGATTCCGTCGAAGATTTTTGACAGAAAATGTATTCCGTCGAAAATGGATGAATTAAATTAATGCAAAAGAAATTTATTTTGTGAAGTTTTTCAATGGAAAATGAATTCCGTCGAAAATGGATGAATAAAATAAATGCAAAAGAAATTGATATTGTGAAATTTTTCGAAGGAAAACGGATTCCGTCGAAAATGGATGAATAAAATAAATGCAAAAGAAATTGTTTTTTTGAAGTTTTTCGACGGAAAATGGATTCCGTCGAAGATTTTTGACGGAAAATGAATTCCGTTGAAAATGGATGAATAAAATAAATGCAAAAGAAATTGATTTTATTAATTTTTCGGCGAAAAATGGATTCCGTTGAAGATTTTTGACGAAAAATGTATTCCGTCGAAAACGGATGAATAAAATAAATACAAAGGAAATTGATTTTGTAAGTTTTTCGACGGAAAATGGATTTCGTCGAAGATTTTTGACGGAAAATGAATTCCGTCGAAAACAGATGAATAAAATAAATGCAAAAGAAATTGATTTTGTGAAGTTTTTCGACGGAAAATGGATTCCGTCGAAGATTTTTGACGGAAAATGAATTCCGTCGAAAATGGATGAATAAAATAAATGCAAAAGAAATTGATTTTGTGAATTTTTTCGACGAAAAATAGATTTCGTCGAAGATTTTTTACGGAAAATGAATTCCGTCGAAAATGGATGAATAAAAAAAATGCAAAAGAAATTGATTTTATGAAGTTTTTCGACGAAAAATGGATTCCATCGAAGATTTTTGACGAAAAATGTATTCCGTCGAAAACGGATTCATAAAATAAATACAAAAGAAATTGATTTTGTGAACATTTTTGATGGAAAATGAGTTCCGTTGAAAATGGAAGAATAAAATAAATGCAAAAGAAATTATTTTATGAAGTTTTTCGACGCAAAACGGATTCCGTCGAAGATTTTTGACGAAAAAAGTATTTCGTCGAAAACGGATGACTAAAATAAATACAAAAGAAATTGATTTTCTGAAGTGTTTCGACGGAAAATGGATTCTGTTGAAGATTTTTGACGGAAAATGAATTCCATCGAAAACGGATGAATAAAATAAATACAAAAGATATTGATTTTGAGAAGTTTTTCAACGGAAAATGGAAAATGGATTCCGTCGAAAATGGATGAATAAAATAAATGCAAAAGAAATTGATTTTATGAAGTTTTTCGACGAAAAATGGATTCCATCGAAGATTTTTGACGAAAAATGTATTCCGTCGAAAACGGATTAATAAAATAAATGCAAAAGAAATTGATTTTGTGAACATTTTTGAGGGAAAATGAATTCCGTCGAAAATGGAAGAATAAAATAAATGCAAAATAAATTATTTTGTGTAGTTTTTCGATGAAAAATGGATTCCGTCGAAGATTTTTGACGAAAAAAGTATTCCATCGAAAACGGATGACTAAAATAAATACAAAAGAAATTGATTTTCTGAAGTTTTTCGACGGAAAAAGAATTTTGTCGAAAACAGATTAATAAAATAAATACAAAGGAAATTGATTTTGTAAGTTTTTCGACGGAAAATGGATTCCGTCGAAGATTTTTGAGGGAAAATGAATTCCGTCGAAAATGGATGAATAAAATAAATACAAAATAAATTGATTTTGTGAAGTTTTTCGACAGGAAAAAAAATTTCGTCGAAAACGGATATAATAAAATAAATGCAAAAGAAATTTATTTTTTGAAGTTTTTCGACGGAAAATGGATTCCGTAGAAGATTTTTTATGGAAAATGGATTCCGTCGAAGATTTTTGACGGAAAATGAATTCCGTCGAAAACGGATGAATAAAATAAATGCAAAAGAAAATGACTTTATTAAGTTTTTCGACGCAAAATGGATTCCGTCGAAGATTTTTGACGAAAAATGTTTTCCGTCGAAAATGAATGAATTAAATTAATGCAAAAGAAATTTATTTTGTGAAGTGCATCAACGGAAAATGAATTCCGTCGAAAATTAATAAAATAAAAGTAAATTGATTTTTTGAGGTTTTTCGACGGAAAATGAATTTTGAATAAAATAAATGCTAAAGAAATTGTTTTTGCGAAGTTTTTCGACGAAAATGGATTCCGTCGAAGATTTTTGACGGAAAATGAATTCCATCGAAAACGGATGAATAAAATAAATGCAAAAGAAATTGATTTTGTGAAGTTTTTCGACGGAATCCATTTTCCGTCGAAGATTTTTGACGGAAAATGAATTCCGTCGAAAATGGATGAATAAAATAAATGCAAAAGAAATTGATTTTATGAAGTTTTTCGACGTAAAACGGATTCCTTCGAAAACGGATGAATAAAATAAATTCAAAAGAAATTGATTTTGTGAAGTTTTTGGACAGAAAACAAATTCCGCCGAAAATAGATGAATAAAGTAAATTTAAAAGAAATTGATTTTGTGCAGTTTTCCGACGGAAAATGGATTCTGTAGAAGATTTTTGACGGAAAATGGATTCCGTCGAAGATTTTTGACGAAAAATGTATTCCGTCGAAAACGGATGAATAAAATAAATGCAAAAGAAATTGATTTTGTGAATTTTTTCGACGGAAAATGGATTCTGTCGAAGATTTTTTACGGAAAATGAATTCCGTCGAAAATGGATGAATAAAATAAATGCAAAAGAAATATATTTTGTGAAGTTTTTCGACGGAAAATGGATTCTGTCGAAGATTTTTGACAGAAAATGTATTTCGTCGAAAATGAATGAATTAAATTAGCGCAAAAGAAATTTATTTTGTGAAGTTTTTCAACGGAAAATGAATTCCGTCGAACATGGATTAATAAAATAAAAGTAAAAGAAATTGATTTTTTGAGGTTTTTCGACGGAAAATGAATTCCGTCGAAAACGGATGAATAAAATAAATGCAAAAGAAATTGATTTTGCGAAGTTTTTCGACGGAAAAAGGATTCCGTCGAAGATTTTTGACGGAAAATGAATTCCACCGAAAACGGATGAATAAAATAAATGCAAAAGAAATTGATTTTGAGAAGTTTTTCGACGGAAAATGGATTCCGTCGAAGATTTTTGACGGAAAATGAATTCCGTCGAAAATGGATGAATAAAATAAATGCAAAAGAAATTGATTTTGTGAAGTTTTTCGACAGAAAAAGAATTTCGTCGAAAACAGAATAATAAAATAAATGCAAAGAAAATTGATTTTGTGAAGATTTTTGACGGAAAATGAATTCCGTAGACGATTTTTGGTGGAAAATGGAAAATTTTTGACGGAAAATGAATTCCGTCGAAAACTGATGAATAAAATAAATGCAAAAGAAATTGATTTTATGAAGTTTTTCGACGAAAAATGGATTCCGTCGAAAACGGATTAATAAAATAAATGCAAAAGAAATTGATTTTGTGAAGATTTTTGACGGAAAATGAATTCCGTCGAAAACGGATGACTAAAATAAATGCAAAAGAAATTGATTTTGTGAAGTTTTTCGACGGAAAAAGGATTTCGTCGAAAACGGATTAATAAAATAAATGCAAAGAAAATTGATTTTTTGAGTTTTTCGACGCAAAATGGATTCCGTCGAAGATTTTTATCAGAAAATGTATTCCGTCGAAAATGGATGAATTAAATTAATGCAAAAGAAATTTATTTTGTGAAGTTTTTCAATGGAAAATGAATTCCGTCGAAAATGGATGAATAAAATAAATGCAAAAGAAATTGATATTGTGAAATTTTTCGAAGGAAAACGGATTCCGTCGAAAATGGATGAATAAAATAAATGCAAAAGAAATTGTTTTTTTGAAGTTTTTCGACGGAAAATGGATTCCGTCGAAGATTTTTGACGGAAAATGAATTCCGTTGAAATTGGATGAATAAAATAAATGCAAAAGAAATTGATTTTATTAATTTTTCGACGAAAAATGGATTCCGTTGAAGATTTTTGACGAAAAATGTATTCCGTCGAAAACGGATGAATAAAATAAATACAAAGGAAATTGATTTTGTAAGTTTTACGACGGAAAATGGATTTCGTCGAAGATTTTTGACGGAAAATGAATTCCGTCGAAAACAGATGAATAAAATAAATGCAAAAGAAATTGATTTTGTGAAGTTTTTCGACGGAAAATGGATTCCGTCGAAGATTTTTGACGGAAAATGAATTCCGTCGAAAATGGATGAATAAAATAAATGCAAAAGAAATTGATTTTGTGAATTTTTTCGACGAAAAATAGATTTCGTCGAAGATTTTTTACGGAAAATGAATTCCGTCGAAAATGGATGAATAAAAAAAATGCAAAAGAAATTGATTTTATGAAGTTTTTCGACGAAAAATGGATTCCATCGAAGATTTTTGACGAAAAATGTATTCCGTCGAAAACGGATTGATAAAATAAATACAATAGAAATTGATTTTGTGAACATTTTTGATGGAAAATGAGTTCCGTTGAAAATGGAAGAATAAAATAAATGCAAAAGAAATTATTTTATGAAGTTTTTCGACGAAAAATGGATTCCGTCGAAGATTTTTGACGAAAAAAGTATTTCGTCGAAAACGGATGACTAAAATAAATACAAAAGAAATTGATTTTCTGAAGTGTTTCGACGGAAAATGGATTCTGTTGAAGATTTTTGACGGAAAATGAATTCCATCGAAAACGGATGAATAAAATAAATACAAAAGAAATTGATTTTGAGAAGTTTTTCAACGGAAAATGGATTCCGTCGAAGATTTTTGACGGAAAATGAATTCCGTCGAAAATGGATGAATAAAATAAATACAAAATAAATTGATTTTGTGAAGTTTTTCGACAGGAAAAAAAATTTCGTCGAAAACGGATATAATAAAATAAATGCAAAAGAAATTGATTTTTTGAAGTTTTTCGACGGAAAATGGATTCCGTAGAAGATTTTTGATGGAAAATGGATTCCGTCGAAGATTTTTGACGGAAAATGAATTCCGTCGAAAACGGATGAATAAAATAAATGCAAAAGAAATTGACTTTATTATGTTTTTCGACGCAAAATGGATTCCGTCGAAGATTTTTGACGAAAAATGTTTTCCGTCGAAAATGAATGAATTAAATTAATGCAAAAGAAATTTATTTTGTGAAGTGTTTCAACGGAAAATGAATTCCGTCGAACATGGATTAATAAAATAAATGTAAAAGAAATTGATTTTTCGAAGTTTTTCGACGGAAAATGGATTCCGTAGAAGATTTTTGATGGAAAATGGATTCCGTCGAAAATGGATGAATAAAATAAATACAAAATAAATTGATTTTGTGAAGTTTTTCGACAGGAAAAAAAATTTCGTCGAAAACGGATATAATAAAATAAATGCAAAAGAAATTGATTTTTTGAAGTTTTTCGACGGAAAATGGATTCCGTAGAAGATTTTTGATGGAAAATGGATTCCGTCGAAGATTTTTGACTGAAAATGAATTCCGTCGAAAACGGATGAATAAAATAAATGCAAAAGAAATTGACTTTATTAAGTTTTTCGACGCAAAATGGATTCCGTCGAAGATTTTTGACGAAAAATGTTTTCCGTCGAAAATGAATGAATTAAATTAATGCAAAAGAAATTTATTTTGTGAAGTGTTTCAACGGAAAATGAATTCCGTCGAACATGGATTAATAAAATAAATGTAATAGAAATTGATTTTTCGAAGTTTTTCGACGGAAAATGGATTCCGTAGAATATTTTTGATGGAAAATGGATTCCGTCGAAGATTTTTGACGGAAAATGAATTCCGTCGAAAATGGATGAATAAAATAAATACAAAATAAATTGATTTTGTGAAGTTTTTCGACAGGAAAAAAAATTTCGTCGAAAACGGATATAATAAAATAAATGCAAAAGAAATTGATTTTTTGAAGTTTTTCGACGGAAAATGGTTTCCGTAGAAGATTTTTGATGGAAAAAGGATTCCGTCGAAGATTTTTGACGGAAAATGAATTCCGTCGAAAACGGATGAATAAAATAAATGCAAAAGAAATTGACTTTATTAAGTTTTTCGACGCAAAATGGATTCCGTCGAAGATTTTTGACGAAAAATGTTTTCCGTCGAAAATGAATGAATTAAATTAATGCAAAAGAAATTTATTTTGTGAAGTGTTTCAACGGAAAATGAATTCCGTCGAACATGGATTAATAAAATAAATGTAAAAGAAATTGATTTTTCGAAGTTTTTCGACGGAAAATGGATTCCGTAGAAGATTTTTGATGGAAAATGGATTCCGTCGAAGATTTTTGACGGAAAATGAATTCCGTCGAAAATGGATGAATAAAATAAATACAAAATAAATTGATTTTGTGAAGTTTTTAGACAGGAAAAAAAATTTCGTCGAAAACGGATATAATAAAATAAATGCAAAAGAAATTGATTTTTTGAAGTTTTTCGACGGAAAATTGTTTTCGTAGAAGATTTTTGATGGAAAAAGGATTCCGTCGAAGATTTTTGACGGAAAATGAATCCGTCGAAAACAGATGAATAAAATAAATGCAAAAGAAATTGACTTTATTAAGTTTTTCGACGCAAAATGGTTTTCGTCGAAGATTTTTGACGAAAAATGTTTTCCGTCGAAAATGAATGAATTAAATTAATGCAAAAGAAATTTATTTTGTGAAGTGTTTCAACGGAAAATGAATTCCGTCGAACATGAATTAATAAAATAAATGTAAAAGAAATTGATTTTTCGAAGTTTTTCGACGGAAAATGGATTCCGTAGAAGATTTTTGATGGAAAATGGATTCCGCCGAAGATTTTTGACGGAAAATGAATTCCGTCGAAAATGGATGAATAAAATAAATACAAAATAAATTGATTTTGTGAAGTTTTTCGACAGGAAAAAAAATTTCGTCGAAAACGGATATAATAAAATAAATGCAAAAGAAATTGATTTTTTGAAGTTTTTCGACGGAAAATGGATTCCGTAGAAGATTTTTGATGGAAAATGGATTCCGTCGAAGATTTTTGACGGAAAATGAATTCCGTCAAAAACGGATGAATAAAATAAATGCAAAAGAAATTGACTTTATTAAGTTTTTCGACGCAAAATGGATTCCGTCGAAGATTTTTGACGAAAAATGTTTTCCGTCGAAAATGAATGAATTAAATTAATGCAAAAGAAATTTATTTTGTGAAGTGTTTCAACGGAAAATGAATTCCGTCGAACATGGATTAATAAAATAAATGTACAAGAAATTGATTTTTCGAAGTTTTTCGACGGAAAATGGATTCCGTAGAAGATTTTTGAAGGAAAATGGATTCCGTCGAAGATTTTTGACGGAAAATGAATTCCGTAGGAAATGCATGAAAAAAATAAATGCAAAAGAAATTGATTTTATGAAGTTTTTCGACATAAAACGGATTCCTTCGAAAACGGATGAATAAAATAAATTCAAAAGAAATTGATTTTGTGAAGTTTTTCGATAGAAAACAAATTCTGCCGAAAACAGATGAATAAAGTAAATGCAAAAGAAATTGATTTTGTGCAGTTTTTCGAAGGAAAATGGATTCTGTAGAAGATTTTTGACGGAAAATGGATTCCTTCGAAGATTTTTGACGGAAAATGAATTCCATCGAAAATGGATGAATAAAATAAATGCAAAAGAAATTGATTTTGTGAAGTTTTTCGACGGAAAATGGATTCTGTCGAAGATTTTTTACGGAAAATGAATTCCGTCGAAAATGGATGAATAAAATAAATGCAAAAGAAATTTATTTTATGAAGTTTTTCGACGGAAAATGGATTCTGTCGAATATTTTGGACAGAAAATGTATTTCGTCGAAAATGAATGAATTAAATTAGTGCAAAAGAAATTTATTTTGTGAAGTTTTTCAACGGAAAATGAATTCCGCCGAACATGGATTAATAAAATAAAAGTAAAAGAAATTGATTTTTTGAAGTTTTTCGACGGAAAATGAATTCCGTCGAAAACGGATGAATAAAATAAATGCAAAAGAAATTGATTTTGGGAAGTTTTTCGACGGAAAAAGGATTCCGTCGAAGATTTTTGACGAAAAATGAATTCCACCGAAAATGGATGAATAAAATAAATGCAAAAGAAATTGATTTTGTGAAGTTTTTCGACGGAAAATTGAATTCCGTCGAAGATTTTTGACGAAAAAAGTATTCCGTCGAAAACGGATGACTAAAATAAATACAAAAGAAATTGATTTTGTGTAGTTTTTCGACGGAAAAAGAATATCGTCGAAAACAGATTAAGAAAATAAATACAAAGGAAATTGATTTTGTAAGTTTTTCGACGGAAAATGGATTCCGTCGAAAATTTTTGACGGAAAATGAATTCCATCGAAAACGGATGAATAAAATAAATGCAAAAGAAATTGATTTTGTGAATTTTTTCGACGCAAAATGGATTCCGTCGAAGATTTTTGACGAAAAATGTTTTCCGTCGAAAATGAATGAATTAAATTAATGCAAAAGAAATTTATTTTTTGAAGTGTTTCCACGGAAAATGAATTCCGTCGAACATGGATTAATAATATAAATGTAAAAGAAATTGATTTTTGAAGTTTTTCGACGGAAAATGGATTCCGTAGAAGATTTTGATGGAAAATGGATTCCGTCGAAGATTTTTGACAGAAAATGAATTCCGTCGAAAATGGATGAATAAAATAAATGCAAAAGAAATTGATTTTGTGAAGTTATTCGACGGAAAATAGATTCCGTCGAAGATTTTTGACGGAAAATGAATTCCGTCGAAAATGGATGAATAAAATAAATGCAAAAGAAATTGATTTTTTGAAGATTTTTGACGGAAAACGAATTCCGTCGAAAATGGATGAATAAAATAAATGCAAAAGAAATTGATTTTGTGAAGTTTTTCGACGGAAAATGGATTCCGTCGAAGATTTTGGACGGAAAATGAATTCCGTAGAAAATGGACGAATAAAATAAATACAAAAGAAATTGATTTTATGAAGATTTTCGATCGAAAATGAATTCCGTCGAAGATTTTTGACTAAAAATGTGTTCCGTCGAAAATGGATGAATAAAATAAAAGCAAAAGAAATTGTTTTTGTGAAGTTTTTCGATGGAAAAAGAATTTCGTCGAAAACGGATTAATAAAACAAATGCAAAAGAAATTGATTTTGTTAAGTTTTTCGACGGAAAATGGATTCCGTCGAAGATTTTGGACGGAGAATGAATTCCGTCGAAAATGGATGAATAAAATAAATGCAAAAGAAATTATGTTATGAAGTTTTTCGACGAAAAATGAATTCCGTCGAAGATTTTTGACGAAAAAAAGTATTCCGTCGAAAACGGATGACTAAAATAAATACAAAAGAAATTAATTTTGTGTAGTTTTTCGACGGAAAAAGAATTTCGTCGAAAACAGATTAATAAAATAAATACAATGGAAATTGATTTTGTAAGTTTTTCGACGGAAAATGGATTCCGTCGAAAATTTTGGACGGAAAATGAATTCCATCGAAAACGGATGAATAAAATAAATGCAAAAGAAATTGATTTTGAGAAGTTTTTCGACGGAAAATGGAGTCCGTCGAAGATTTTGGACGGAAAATGAATTCCGTCGAAAATGGATGAATAAAATAAATGCAAAAGAAATTGATTTTATGAAGTTGTTCGATGGAAAATGGATTCCGTCGAAGATTTTTGACGAAAAATGTATTCCGTCGAAAATGGTTGAATAAAATAAATGCAAAAGAAATTGACTTTATGAAGTTTTTCGACGCAAAATATATTTCGTTGAAGATTTTTGACGAAAAATGTTTTCCGTCGAAAACGGATTAATAAAATAAATGCAAAAGAAATTGATTTTGTGAAGATTTTTGACGGAAAATGAATTCCGTCGAAAACGGATGAATAAAATAAATGCAAAAGAAATTGATTTTGCGAAGTTTTTCGACGGAAAATGGATTCTGTCGAGGATTTTGGACAGAAAATGAATTCCGTCGAAAATGGATGAATAAAATAAATGCAAAAGAAATTGATTTTATGAAGTTTTTCGTCGAAAAATGGATTCCGTCGAAGATTTTTGACGAAAAATGTATTCCGTCGAAAACGGATGACTAAAATATATGCAAAAGATATTGATTGTAAAGTTTTTCGACGGAAAAAGGATTTCGTCGAAAATGGATTAATAAAATAAATGCAAAGAAAATTGATTTTGTGAGTTTTTCGACGCAAAATGGATTCCGTCGAAGATTTTTGACGGAAAATGTATTCCGTCGAAAATGGATGAATTAAATTAATGCAAAAGAAATTTATTTTGTGAAGTTTTTCAACGGAAAATAAATTCCGTCGAAAATGGATGAATAAAATAAATGCAAAAGAAATTGATATTGTGAAATTTTTCGATGGAAAACGGATTCCGTCGAAAATGGATGAATAAAATAAATGCAAAAGAAATTGATTTTAAGAAGTTTTTCGACGAAAAATGGATTCCGTCGAAGATTTTTGACGGAAAATGAATTCCGTTGAAAATGGATGAATAAAATAAATGCAAAAGAAATTGATTTTATTAATTTTTCGAAAAAATGGATGAATAAAATAAATGCAAAAGAAATTGATTTTATTAATTTTTCGATGAAAAATGGATTCCGTTGAGGATTTTTGACGAAAAATGTATTCCGTCGAAAACGGATGAATAAAATAAATGCAAAAGAAATTGATTTTGTGAAGTTTTTCGACGGAAAATGGATTCCGTAGAAGATTTTTGACGGAAAATGAATTCCGTCGAAAATGGATGCATAAAATAAATGCAAAAGAAATTGATTTTGTGAAGTTTTTCGACGGAAAGTGGATTCCGTCGAAGATTTTTGATGGAAAATGAATTCCGTCGAAAATGGATGAATAAAATAAATGCAAAAGAAATTGATTTTGTGAAGTTATTCGACGGAAAATGGATTCCGTAGAAGATTTTTGATGGAAAATGGATTCCGTCGAAGATTTTTGACGGAAAATGAATTTCGTCGAAAATGGATGAATAAAATAAATACAAAATAAATTGATTTTGTGAAGTTTTTCGACAGGAAAAAAAATTTCGTCGAAAACGGATATAATAAAATAAATGCAAAAGAAATTGATTTTTTGAAGTTTTTCGACGGAAAATGGATTCCGTAGAAGATTTTTGATGGAAAATGGATTCCGTCGAAGATTTTTGACGGAAAATGAATTCCGTCAAAAACGGATGAATAAAATAAATGCAAAAGAAATTGACTTTATTAAGTTTTTCGACGCAAAATGGATTCCGTCGAAGATTTTTGACGAAAAATGTTTTCCGTCGAAAATGAATGAATTAAATTAATGCAAAAGAAATTTATTTTGTGAAGTGTTTCAACGGAAAATGAATTCCGTTGAACTTGGATTAATAAAATAAATGTAAAAGAAATTGATTTTTCGAAGTTTTTCGACGGAAAATGGATTCCGTAGAAGATTTTTGAAGGAAAATGGATTCCGTCGAAGATTTTTGACGGAAAATGAATTCTGTAGAAAATGCATGAAAAAAATAAATGCAAAAGAAATTGATTTTATGAAGTTTTTCGTCGTAAAACGGATTCCTTCGAAAACGGATGAATAAAATAAATTCAAAAGAAATTGATTTTGTGAAGTTTTTCGATAGAAAACAAATTCTGCCGAAAACAGATGAATAAAGTAAATGCAAAAGAAATTGATTTTGTGCAGTTTTTCGAAGGAAAATGGATTCTGTAGAAGATTTTTGACGGAAAATGGAGTCCTTCGAAGATTTTTGACGGAAAATGAATTCCATCGAAAACGGATGAATAAAATAAATGCAAAAGAAATTTATTTTGTGAAGTTTTTCGACGGAAAATGGATTCTGTCGAAGATTTTTTACGGAAAATGAATTCCGTCGAAAATGGATGAATAAAATAAATGCAAAAGAAATTTATTTTATGAAGTTTTTCGACGGAAAATGGATTCTGTTGAATATTTTGGACAGAAAATGTATTTCGTCGAAAATGAATGAATTAAATTAGTGCAAAAGAAATTTATTTTGTGAAGTTTTTCAACGGAAAATGAATTCCGCCGAACATGGATTAATAAAATAAAAGTAAAAGAAATTGATTTTTTGAAGTTTTTCGACGGAAAATGAATTCCGTCGAAAACGGATGAATAAAATAAATGCAAAAGAAATTGATTTTGGGAAGTTTTTCGACGGAAAAAGGATTCCGTCGAAGATTTTTGACGGAAAATGAATTCCACCGAAAATGGATGAATAAAATAAATGCAAAAGAAATTGATTTTGTGAAGTTTTTCGACGGAAAATTGAATTCCGTTGAAGATTTTTGACGAAAAAAGTATTCCGTCGAAAACGGATGACTAAAATAAATACAAAAGAAATTGATTTTGTGTAGTTTTTCGACGGAAAAAGAATATCGTCGAAAACAGATTAACAAAATAAATGCAAAGGAAATTGATTTTGTAAGTTTTTCGACGGAAAATGGATTCCGTCGAAAATTTTTGACGGAAAATGAATTCCATCGAAAACGTATGAATAAAATAAATGCAAAAGAAATTGATTTTGTGAATTTTTTCGACGCAAAATGGATTCCGTCGAAGATTTTTGACGAAAAATGTTTTCCGTCGAAAATGAATGAATTAAATTAATGCAAAAGAAATTTATTTTTTGAAGTGTTTCAACGGAAAATGAATTCCGTCGAACATGGATTAATAATATAAATGTAAAAGAAATTGATTTTTAAAGTTTTTCGACGGAAAATGGATTCCGTAGAAGATTTTGATGGAAAATTGATTCCGTCGAAGATTTTTGACGGAAAAAGAATTCCGTCGAAAATGGATGAATAAAATAAATGCAAAAGAAATTGATTTTGTGAAGTTATTCGACGGAAAATAGATTCCGTCGAAGATTTTTGACGGAAAATGAATTCCGTCGAAAATGGATGAATAAAATAAATGCAAAAGAAATTGATTTTTTGAAGATTTTTGACGGAAAACGAATTCCGTCGAAAATGGATGAATAAAATAAATGCAAAAGAAATTGATTTTGTGAAGTTTTTCGACGAAAAATGGATTCCGTCGAAGATTTTGTACGGAAAATGAATTCCGTCGAAAATGGACGAATAAAATAAATACAAAAGAAATTGATTTTATGAAGATTTTCGATCGAAAATGAATTCCGTCGAAGATTTTTGACTAAAAATATATTCCGTCGAAAATGGATGAATAAAATAAAAGCAAAAGAAATTGTTTTTGTGAAGTTTTTCGATGGAAAAAGAATTTCGTCGAAAACGGATTAATAAAACAAATGCAAAAGAAATTGATTTTGTTAAGTTTTTCGACGGAAAATGGATTCCGTCGAAGATTTTGGACGGAGAATGAATTCCGTCGAAAATGGATGAATAAAATAAATGCAAAAGAAATTATGTTATGAAGTTTTTCGACGAAAAATGAATTCCGTCGAAGATTTTTGACGAAAAAAGTATTCCGTCGAAAACGGATGACTAAAATAAATACAAAAGAAATTAATTTTGTGTAGTTTTTCGACGGAAAAAGAATTTCGTCGAAAACAGATTAATAAAATAAATACAATGGAAATTGATTTTGTAAGTTTTTCGACGGAAAATGGATTCCGTCGAAAATTTTGGACGGAAAATGAATTCCATTGAAAATGGATGAATAAAATAAATGCAAAAGAAATTGATTTTGTGAAGTTTTTCGACGGAAAATGGAGTCCGTCGAAGATTTTGGACGGAAAATGAATTCCGTCGAAAATGGATGAATAAAATAAATGCAAAAGAAATTGATTTTATGAAGTTGTTCGATGGAAAATGGATTCCGTCGAAGATTTTTGACGAAAAATGTATTCCGTCGAAAATGGAGGAATAAAATAAATGCAAAAGAAATTGACTTTATGAAGTTTTTCGACGCAAAATATATTTCGTTGAAGATTTTTGACGAAAAATGTTTTCCGTCGAAAACGGATTAATAAAATAAATGCAAAAGAAATTGATTTTGTGAAGATTTTTGACGGAAAATGAATTCCGTCGAAAACGGATGAATAAAATAAATGCAAAAGAAATTGATTTTGCGAAGTTTTTCGACGGAAAATGGATTCTGTCGAGGATTTTGGACAGAAAATGAATTCCGTCGAAAATGGATGAATAAAATAAATGCAAAAGAAATTGATTTTATAAAGTTTTTCGTCGAAAAATGGATTCCGTCGAAGATTTTTGACGAAAAATGTATTCCGTTGAAAACGGATGACTAAAATAAATGCAAAAGATATTGATTGTAAAGTTTTTCGACGGAAAAAGGATTTCGTCGAAAATGGATTAATAAAATAAATGCAAAGAAAATTGATTTTGTGAGTTTTTCGACGCAAAATGGATTCCGTCGAAGATTTTTGACGGAAAATGTATTCCGTCGAAAATGGATGAATTAAATTAATGCAAAAGAAATTTATTTTGTGAAGTTTTTCAACGGAAAATAAATTCCGTCGAAAATGGATGAATAAAATAAATGCAAAAGAAATTGATATTGTGAAATTTTTCGATGGAAAACGGATTCCGTCGAAAATGGATGAATAAAATAAATGCAAAAGAAATTGATTTTAAGAAGTTTTTCGACGAAAAATGGATTCCGTCGAAGATTTTTGACGGAAAATGAATTCCGTTGAAAATGGATGAATAAAATAAATGCAAACGAAATTGATTTTATTAATTTTTCGATGAAAAATGGATTCCGTTGAGGATTTTTGACGAAAAATGTATTCCGTCGAAAACGGATGAATAAAATAAATGCAAAAGAAATTGATTTTGTGAAGTTTTTCGACGGAAAATGGATTCCGTAGAAGATTTTTGACGGAAAATGAATTCCGTCGAAAATGGATGAATAAAATAAATGCAAAAGAAATTGATTTTGTGAAGTTTTTCGACGGAAAATGGATTCCGTCGAAGATTTTTGATGGAAAATGAATTCCGTCGAAAATGGATGAATAAAATAAATGCAAAAGAAATTGATTTTGTGAAGTTATTCGACGGAAAATAGATTCCGTCGAAGATTTTTGACGGAAAATGAATTCCGTCGAAAATGGATGAATAAAATAAATGCAAAAGAAATTGATTTTGTGAAGATTTTTGACGGAAAACGAATTCCGTCGAAAATGGATGAATAAAATAAATGCAAAAGAAATTGATTTTGTGAAGTTTTTCGTCGGAAAATGGATTCAACCGAAGATTTTGGATGGAAAATGAATTCCGTCGAAAATGGACGAATAAAATAAATGCAAAAGAAATTGATTTAATAAAGTTTTTCGATGAAAATGGATCTCGTCGAAGATTTTTGACTAAAAATGTATTCCGTCGAAAATGGATGAATAAAATAAAAGCAAAAGAAATTGATTTTGTGAAGTTTTTCGATGGAAAAAGAATTTCGTCGAAAACGGATTAATAAAACAAATGCAAAAGAAATTGATTTTGTTAAGTTTTTCGACGGAAAATGGATTCCGTCGAAGATTTTGGACGGAGAATGAATTCCGTCGAAAATGGATGAATAAAATAAAAGCAAAAGAAATTGATTTTGTGAAGTTTTTCGACGGAAAATGGATTCCGTCGAAGATTTTTGATGGAAAATGAATTCCGTCGAAAATGGATGAATAAAATAAATGAAAAAGAAATTGATTTTGTGAAGTGATTCGACGGAAAATAGATTCTGTCGAAGATTTTTGACGGAAAATGAATTCCGTCGAAAATGGATGAATAAAATAAATGCAAAAGAAATTGATTTTGTGAAGATTTTTGACGGAAAACGAATTCCGTCGAAAATGGATGAATAAAATAAATGCAAAAGAAATTGATTTTGTGAAGTTTTTCATCGGAAAATGGATTCCGCCGAAGATTTTGGACGGAAAATGAATTCCGTCGAAAATGGACGAATAAAATAAATGCAAAAGAAATTGATTTTATGAAGACTTTCGATCGAAAATGAATTCCGTCGAAGATTTTTGACTAAAAATGTATTCCGTCGAAAATGGATGAATAAAATAAAAGCAAAAGAAATTGATTTTGTGAAGTTTTTCGATGGAAAAAGAATTTCGTCGAAAACGGATTAATAAAATAAATGCAAAAGAAATTGATTTTGTTAAGTTTTTCGACGGAAAATGGATTCCGTCGAAGATTTTGGACAGAGAATGAATTCCGTCGAAAATGGATGAATAAAATAAATGCAAAAGAAATTATGTTATGAAGTTTTTCGACGAAAATGAATTCCGTCGAAGATTTTTGACTAAAAAAGTATTCCGTCGAAAACGGATGACTAAAATAAATACAAAAGAAATTAATTTTGTGTCGTTTTTCGACGGAAAAAGAATTTGGTCGAAAACAAATTAATAAAATAAATACAATGGAAATTGATTTTGTAAGTTTTTCGACGGAAAATGGATTCCGTCGAAAATTTTGGACGGAAAATGAATTCCATCGAAAACGGATGAATAAAATAAATGCAAAAGAAATTGATTTTGTGAAGTTTTTCGACGGAAAATGGAGTCCGTCGAAGATTTTGGACGGAAAATGAATTCCGTCGAAAATGGATGAATAAAATAAATGCAAAAGAAATTGATTTTATGAAGTTTTTCGATGGAAAATAGATTCCGTCGAAGATTTTTGACGAAAAATGTATTCCGTCGAAAATGGATGAATAAAATAAATGCAAAAGAAATTGATTTTGTGAAGTTTTTCGACGGAAAAAGAATTTCGTCGAAAACGGATTAATAAAATAAATGCAAAAGAAATTGATTTTGTGAAGTTTTTCGACGGAAAATGGATTCCGTCGAAGATTTTTGACTGAAAATGAATTCCGTCGAAAATGGATGAATAAAATAAATGCAAAAGAACTTGATTTTGTGAATTTTTTCGACGCAAAATAGATTCCGTCGAAGATTTTTGACGGAAAATGAATTCCGTCGAAAACGGATTAATAAAATAAATGCAAAAGAAATTGATTTTGTTTAGTTTTTCGACGGAAAATGGATTCCGTCGAAGATTTTGGACGGAGAATGAATTCCGTCGAAAATGGATGAATAAAATAAATGCAAAAGAAATTATGTTATGAAGTTTTTCGACGAAAAATGAATTCCGTCGAAGATTTTTGACTAAAAAAGTATTCCGTCGAAAACGGATGACTAAAATAAATACAAAAGAAATTAATTTTGTGTAGTTTTTCGACGGAAAAAGAATTTCGTCGAAAACAGATTACTAAAATAAATACAATGGAAATTGATTTTGTAAGTTTTTCGACGGAAAATGGATTCCGTCGAAAATTTTGGACGGAAAATGAATTCCATCGAAAACGGATGAATAAAATAAATGCAAAAGAAATTGATTTTGTGAAGTTTTTCGACGGAAAATGAATTCCGTCGAAAATGGATGAATAAAAAAAATGCAAAAGAAATTGATATTGTGAAATTTTTCTATGGAAAACGGATTCCGTCGAAAATGGATGAATAAAATAAATGCAAAAGAAATTGATTTTATGAAGTTTTTCGACGAAAAATGGATTCCGTCGAAGATTTTTGACGGAAAATGAATTCCGTTGAAAATGGATGAATAAAATAAATGCAAAAGAAATTGATTTTATTAACTTTTCGACGAAAAATGGATTCCGTTGAAGATTTTTGACGAAAAATGAATTCCGTCGAAAACGGATGAATAAAATAAATGCAAAAGTAATTGATTTTGTGATGTTTTTCGACGGAAAATGGATTCCGTAGAAGATTCTTGACGGAAAATGGATGAATAAAATAAATGCAAAAGAAATTGATTTTATGAAGTTTTTCGACGAAAAATTTATTCCGTCGAAGATTTTTGACGGAAAATGAATTCCGTCGGAAATAGATAAATAAAATAAATGCAAAAGAAATTGATTTTTTGAAGATTTTTGACCGAAAATGAATTCCGTCGAAAATGGATGAATAAAATAAATGCAAAAGAAAAGGAATTTGTGAAGTTTTTCGACGAAAAATGGATTCCGTCGAAGATTTTGGACGGAGAATGAATTCCGTCGAAAATGGATGAATAAAATAAATGCAAAAGAAATTATATTATGAAGTTTTTCGACGAAAAATGGATTCCGTTGAAGATTTTTGACGAAAAATGTATTTCGTCGAAAACGGATGAATAAAATAAATGCAAAAGAAATTGATTTTGTGAAGATTTTTGACGGAAAATGAATTCCGTCGAAAATGGATGAATAAAATAAATGCAAAAGAAATTGATTTTGTGAAGTTTTTCGACGGAAAATGGATTCCGTCGAAGATTTTGGACGGAGAATGAATTCCGTAGAAAATGGATGAATAAAATAAATGCAAAAGAAATTATTTTATGAAGTTTTCCGACGCAAAATGAATTCCGTCGAAGATTTTTGACGAAAAAAGTATTCCGTCGAAAACGGATGACTAAAATAAATACAAAAGAAATTGATTTTGTGTAGTTTTTCGACGGAAAAAGAATTTCGTCGAAAACAGATTAATAAAATAAATACAAAGGAAATTGATTTTGTAAGGTTTTCGAAGGAAAATGGATTCCGTCGAAAATTTTGGGCGGAAAATGAATTCCATCGAAAACGGATGAATAAAATAAATGCAAAAGAAATTGATTTTGTGAAGTTTTTCGACGGAAAATGGAGTCCGTCGAAGATTTTGGACGGAAAATGAATTCCGTCGAAAATGGATGAATAAAATAAATGCAAAAGAAATTGATTTTATGAAGTTGTTGGATGGAAAATGGATTCCGTCGAAGATTTTTGACGAAAAATGTATTCCGTCGAAAATGGATGAATAAAATAAATGCAAAAGAAATTGATTTTGTGAAGTTTTTCGACGGAAAAAGAATTTCGTCGAAAACGGATTAATAAAATAAATGCAAAAGAAATTGATTTTGTGAAGTTTTTCGACGGAAAATGGATTCCGTCGAAGATTTTTGACGGAAAATGAATTCTGTCGAAAATGGATGAGTAAAATAAATGCAAAAGAAATTGATTTTGTGAAGTTTTTCAACGGAAAATGGATTCCGTCGAAGATTTTTGACAGAAAATGAATTCCGTCGAAAATGTATGAATAAAATAAATGCAAAAGAACTTGATTTTGTGAATTTTTTCGACGGAAAATAGATTCCGTCGAAGATTTTTGACGGAAAATGAATTCCGTCGAAAATGGATGAATAAAATAAATGCAAAAGAAATTGATTTTTTGAAGTTTTTCGACGGAAAATAGATTTCGTCGAAGATTTTTGACGGAAAATGAATTCCGTCGGAAATGGATGAATAAAATAAATGCAAAAGAAATTGATTTTGTAAAGTTTTTCGACGAAAATGGATTCCGTCAAAGATTTTTGACGAAAAATGTATTCCGTTGAAAACGGATTAATAAAATAAATGCAAAAGAAATTGATTTTGTGAAGATTTTTGACGGAAAATGAATTCCGTCGAAAACGGATGAATAAAATAAAAGCAAAAGAAATTGATTTTGTGAAGTTTTTCGACGGAAAATGGATTCCGTCAAAGATTTTTGACGGAAAATTAATTCCGTCGAAAATGGATGAATAAAATAAATGCTAAAGAAATTATTTTATGATTTTTTTCGATGAAAAATGGATTCCTTCGAAGATTTTTGACGAAAAATGTATTCCGTTGAAAACGGATTAATAAAATAAATGCAAAAGAAATTGATTTTGTGAAGTTTTTCGACGGAAAAAGGATTTCGTCGAAAACGGATTAATAAAATAAATGCAAAGAAAATTGATTTTGTGAGTTTTTCGACGCAAAATGGATTCCGTCGATGATGTTTGACGGAAAATGTATTCCGTCGAAAATGGATGAATTAAATTAATGCAAAAGAAATTTATTTTGTGAAGTTTTTCGACGGAAAATGAATTCCGTCGAAAATGGAAGAATAAAATAAATGCAAAATAAATTGATATTGTGAAATATTTCGATGGAAAACGGATTCCGTCGAAAATGGATGAATAAAATAAATGCAAAAGAAATTGATTTTATGAAGTTTTTCGACGGAAAATAGATTCCATCAATGATTTTTGACGGAAAATGAATTCCGTCGAAAATGGATGAATAAAAAAAATGCAAAAGAAATTGATTTTGTGAAGTTATTCGACGGAAAATAGATTCCGTCAAAGATTTTTGACGGAAAATGAATTCCGTCAAAAACGGATGAATAAAATAAATGCAAAAGAAATTGATTTTGTGATGTTTTTCGACAGATAAGGAATTTCGTCGAAAACGGAATAATAAAATAAATGCAAAAGAAATTGATTTTTTGAAGTTTTTCGACGGAAAATGGATTCCGTAGAAGATTTTTGATGGAAAATGGATTCCGTCGAAGATTTTTGACGGAAAACGAATTCCGTCGAAAACGGATGAATAAAATAAATGCAAAAGAAATTATTTTATGAAGTTTTTCGACGAAAAATAGATTCCGTCGAAGATTTTTGACGAAAAAAGTATTCCGTCGAAAACGGATAACTAAAATAAATACAAAAGAAATTGATTTTGTGTAGTTTTTCGACGGAAAAAGAATTTCGTCGAAAACAGATTAATAACATAAATACAAAGGAAATTGATTTTGTAAGTTTTTCGACGGAAAATGGATTCCGTCGAAAATTTTTGACGGAAAATGAATTCCATCGAAAACGGATGAATAAAATAAATGCAAAAAGAAATTGATTTTATTAAGTTTTTTGACGGAAAATGGATTCCGTCGAAGATTTTGGACGGAAAATGAATTCCGTCGAAAATGGATGAATAAAATAAATGCAAAAGAAATTGATTTTATGAAGTTTTTCGATGGAAAATGGATTCCGTCGAAGATTTTTAACGAAAAATGTATTCCGTAGAAAATGAATGAATAAAATAAATGCAAAAGAAATTGATTTTGTAAAGTTTTTCGACGGAAAAAGAATTTCGTCGAAAACGGATTAATAAAATAAATGCAAAAGAAATTGATTTTGTGAAGTTTTTCGACGGAAAATGGATTCCGTCGCAGATTTTTGACGGAAAATGAATACTGTCAAAAATGGATGAGTAAAATAAATGCAAAAGAAATTGATTTTGTGAAGTTTTTCGACGGAAAATGGATTTCGTCGGAGATTTTTGACGGAAAATGAATTCCGTCGAAAATGAATGAATAAAATAAATGCAAAAGAAATTGATTTTGTGAATTTTTTCGACGAAAAATAGATTCCGTCGAAGATATTTGACGGAAAATGAATTCCGTCAGAAATGGATGAATAAAATAAATGCAAAAGAAATTGATTTTATGAAGTTTTTCGACGAAAAATGTATTCCGTTGAAAACGGATTAATAAAAAAAATGCAAAAGAAATTGATTTTGTGAAGATATTTGACGGAAAATGAATTCCGTCGAAAACGGATGAATAAAATAAATGCACAAGAAATTGATTTTGTGAAGTTTTTCGACAGAAAATGGATTCCGTCGAAGATTTTTGACGGAAAATGAATTCCGTTCAAGATTTTTGACGGAAAATGAATTCCATCGAAAACTATGAATAAAATAAATGCAAAAGAAATTGATTTTGTGAAGTTTTTCGACGGAAAATGGATTCCGTCGAAGATTTTTGACGGAAAATGAATTCAGTCGAAAATGGATGAATAAAATAAATGCAAAAGAAATTGATTTTGTGAAGTTGTTCGATGGAAAATGGATTCCGTCGAAGATTTTTGACGAAAAATGTATTCCGTCGAAAATGGATGAATAAAATAAATGCAAAAGAAATTGATTTTGTGAAGTTTTTCGACGGAAAAAGTATTCCGTCGAAAACGGATGAATAAAATAAATGCAAAAGAAATTGATTTTGTGAAGTTTTTCGACGGAAAATGGATTCCGTAGAAGATTTTTGACGGAAAATGAATTCCGTCGAAAATGGATGAATAAAATAAATGCAAAAGAAATTGATTTTGTGAAGTTTTTCGATGGAAAATGGATTCCGTCGAAGATTTTTGATGGAAAATGAATTCCGTCGAAAATGGATGAATAAAATAAATGAAAAAGAAATTGATTTTGTGAAGTTATTCGACGGAAAATAGATTCCGTCGAAGATTTTTGACGGAAAATGAATTCCGTCGAAAATGGATGAATAAAATAAATGCAAAAGAAATTGATTTTGTGAAGATTTTTGACGGAAAACGAATTCCGTCGAAAATGGATGAATAAAATAAATGCAAAAGAAATTGATTTTGTGAAGTTTTTCATCGGAAAATGGATTCCGCCGAAGATTTTGGACGGAAAATGAATTCCGTCGAAAATGGACGAATAAAATAAATGCAAAAGAAATTGATTTTATGAAGACTTTCGATCGAAAATGAATTCCGTCGAAGATTTTTGACTAAAAATGTATTCCGTCGAAAATGGATGAATAAAATAAAAGCAAAAGAAATTGATTTTGTGAAGTTTTTCGATGGAAAAAGAATTTCGTCGAAAACGGATTAATAAAATAAATGCAAAAGAAATTGATTTTGTTAAGTTTTTCGACGGAAAATGGATTCCGTCGAAGATTTTGGACAGAGAATGAATTCCGTCGAAAATGGATGAATAAAATAAATGCAAAAGAAATTATGTTATGAAGTTTTTCGACGAAAAATGAATTCCGTCGAAGATTTTTGACTAAAAAAGTATTCCGTCGAAAACGGATGACTAAAATAAATACAAAAGAAATTAATTTTGTGTAGTTTTTCGACGGAAAAAGAATTTGGTCGAAAACAGATTAATAAAATAAATACAATGGAAATTGATTTTGTAAGTTTTTCGACGGAAAATGGATTCCGTCGAAAATTTTGGACGGAAAATGAATTCCATCGAAAACGGATGAATAAAATAAATGCAAAAGAAATTGATTTTGTAAAGTTTTTCGACGGAAAATGGAGTCCGTCGAAGATTTTGGACGGAAAATGAATTCCGTCGAAAATGGATGAATAAAAGAAATGCAAAAGAAATTGATTTTATGAAGTTTTTCGATGGAAAATAGATTCCGTCGAAGATTTTTGACGAAAAATGTATTCCGTCGAAAATGGATGAATAAAATAAATGCAAAAGAAATTGATTTTGTGAAGTTTTTCGACGGAAAAAGAATTTCGTCGAAAACGGATTAATAAAATAAATGCAAAAGAAATTGATTTTGTGAAGTTTTTCGACGGAAAATGGATTCCGTCGAAGATTTTTGACTGAAAATGAATTCCGTCGAAAATGGATGAATAAAATAAATGCAAAAGAACTTGATTTTGTGAATTTTTTCGACGGAAAATAGATTCCGTCGAAGATTTTTGACGGAAAATGAATTCCGTCGAAAACGGATTAATAAAATAAATGCAAAAGAAATTGATTTTGTTTAGTTTTTCGACGGAAAATGGATTCCGTCGAAGATTTTGGACGGAGAATGAATTCCGTCGAAAATGGATGAATAAAATAAATGCAAAAGAAATTATGTTATGAAGTTTTTCGACGAAAAATGAATTCCGTCGAAGATTTTTGACTAAAAAAGTATTCCGTCGAAAACGGATGACTAAAATAAATACAAAAGAAATTAATTTTGTGTAGTTTTTCGACGGAAAAAGAATTTCGTCGAAAACGGATTAATAAAATAAATGCAAAAGAAATTGATTTTGTGAAGTTTTTCGACGGAAAATGGATTCCGTCGAAGATTTTTGACTGAAAATGAATTCCGTCGAAAATGGATGAATAAAATAAATGCAAAAGAACTTGATTTTGTGAATTTCTTCGACGCAAAATAGATTCCGTCGAAGATTTTTGACGGAAAATGAATTCCGTCGAAAACGGATTAATAAAATAAATGCAAAAGAAATTGATTTTGTTTAGTTTTTCGACGGAAAATGGATTCCGTCGAAGATTTTGGACGGAGAATGAATTCCGTCGAAAATGGATGAATAAAATAAATGCAAAATGAATTCCGTCGAAGATGAATTCCGTCGAAGATTTTTGACTAAAAATGTATTCCGTCGAAAATGGATGAATAAAATAAAAGCAAAAGAAATTGATTTTGTGAAGTTTTTCGATGGAAAAAGAATTTCGTCGAAAACGGATTAATAAAATAAATGCAAAAGAAATTGATTTTGTTAAGTTTTTCGACGGAAAATGGATTCCGTCGAAGATTTTGGACAGAGAATGAATTCCGTCGAAAATGGATGAATAAAATAAATGCAAAAGAAATTATGTTATGAAGTTTTTCGACGAAAAATGAATTCCGTCGAAGATTTTTGACTAAAAAAGTATTCCGTCGAAAACGGATGACTAAAATAAATACAAAAGAAATTAATTTTGTGTAGTTTTTCGACGGAAAAAGAATTTGGTCGAAAACAGATTAATAAAATAAATACAATGGAAATTGATTTTGTAAGTTTTTCGACGGAAAATGGATTCCGTCGAAAATTTTGGACGGAAAATGAATTCCATCGAAAACGGATGAATAAAATAAATGCAAAAGAAATTGATTTTGTGAAGTTTTTCGACGGAAAATGGAGTCCGTCGAAGATTTTGGACGGAAAATGAATTCCGTCGAAAATGGATGAATAAAATAAATGCAAAAGAAATTGATTTTATGAAGTTTTTCGATGGAAAATAGATTCCGTCGAAGATTTTTGACGAAAACGGATGAATAAAATAAATGCAAAAGAAATTGATTTTGTGAAGTTTTTCGACGGAAAAGAATTTCGTCGAAAACGGATTAATAAAATAAATGCAAAAGAAATTGATTTTGTGAAGTTTTTCGACGGAAAATGGATTCCGTCGAAGATTTTTGACTGAAAATGAATTCCGTCGAAAATGGATGAATAAAATAAATGCAAAAGAACTTGATTTTGTGAATTTTTTCGACGGAAAATAGATTCCGTCGAAGATTTTTGACGGAAAATGAATTCCGTCGAAAACGGATTAATAAAATAAATGCAAAAGAAATTGATTTTGTTTAGTTTTTCGACGGAAAATGGATTCCGTCGAAGATTTTGGACGGAGAATGAATTCCGTCGAAAATGGATGAATAAAATAAATGCAAAAGAAATTATGTTATGAAGTTTTTCGACGAAAAATGAATTCCGTCGAAGATTTTTGACTAAAAAAGTATTCCGTCGAAAACGGATGACTAAAATAAATACAAAAGAAATTAATTTTGTGTAGTTTTTCGACGGAAAAAGAATTTCGTCGAAAACGGATTAATAAAATAAATGCAAAAGAAATTGATTTTGTGAAGTTTTTCGACGGAAAATGGATTCCGTCGAAGATTTTTGACTGAAAATGAATTCCGTCGAAAATGGATGAATAAAATAAATGCAAAAGAACTTGATTTTGTGAATTTTTTCGACGCAAAATAGATTCCGTCGAAGATTTTTGACGGAAAATGAATTCCGTCGAAAACGGATTAATAAAATAAATGCAAAAGAAATTGATTTTGTTTAGTTTTTCGACGGAAAATGGATTCCGTCGAAGATTTTGGACGGAGAATGAATTCCGTCGAAAATGGATGAATAAAATAAATGCAAAAGAAATTATGTTATGAAGTTTTTCGACGAAAAATGAATTCCGTCGAAGATTTTTGACTAAAAAAGTATTCCGTCGAAAACGGATGACTAAAATAAATACAAAAGAAATTAATTTTGTGTAGTTTTTCGACGGAAAAAGAATTTCGTCGAAAACAGAATACTAAAATAAATACAATGGAAATTGATTTTGTAAGTTTTTCGACGGAAAATGGATTCCGTCGAAAATTTTGGACGGAAAATGAATTCCATCGAAAACGGATGAATAAAATAAATGCAAAAGAAATTGATTTTGTGAAGTTTTTCGACGGAAAATGAATTCCGTCGAAAATGGATGAATAAAAAAAATGCAAAAGAAATTGATATTGTGAAATTTTTCTATGGAAAACGGATTCCGTCGAAAATGGATGAATAAAATAAATGCAAAAGAAATTGATTTTATGAAGTTTTTCGACGAAAAATGGATTCCGTCGAAGATTTTTGACGGAAAATGAATTCCGTTGAAAATGGATGAATAAAATAAATGCAAAAGAAATTGATTTTATTAACTTTTCGACGAAAAATGGATTCCGTTGAAGATTTTTGACGAAAAATGTATTCCGTCGAAAACGGATGAATAAAATAAATGCAAAAGTAATTGATTTTGTGATGTTTTTCGACGGAAAATGGATTCCGTAGAAGATTCTTGACGGAAAATGGATGAATAAAATAAATGCAAAAGAAATTGATTTTATGAAGTTTTTCGACGAAAAATGGATTCCGTCGAAGATTTTTGACGGAAAATGAATTCCGTCGGAAATAGATAAATAAAATAAATGCAAAAGAAATTGATTTTTTGAAGATTTTTGACCGAAAATGAATTCCGTCGAAAATGGATGAATAAAATAAATGCAAAAGAAAAGGAATTTGTGAAGTTTTTCGACGAAAAATGGATTCCGTCGAAGATTTTGGACGGAGAATGAATTCCGTCGAAAATGGATGAATAAAATAAATGCAAAAGAAATTATATTATGAAGTTTTTCGACGAAAAATGGATTCCGTTGAAGATTTTTGACGAAAAATGTATTTCGTCGAAAACGGATGAATAAAATAAATGCAAAAGAAATTGATTTTGTGAAGATTTTTGACGGAAAATGAATTCCGTCGAAAATGGATGAATAAAATAAATGCAAAAGAAATTGATTTTGTGAAGTTTTTCGACGGAAAATGGATTCCGTCGAAGATTTTGGACGGAGAATGAATTCCGTAGAAAATGGATGAATAAAATAAATGCAAAAGAAATTATTTTATGAAGTTTTCCGACGCAAAATGAATTCCGTCGAAGATTTTTGACGAAAAAAGTATTCCGTCGAAAACGGATGACTAAAATAAATACAAAAGAAATTGATTTTGTGTAGTTTTTCGACGGAAAAAGAATTTCGTCGAAAACAGATTAATAAAATAAATACAAAGGAAATTGATTTTGTAAGGTTTTCGAAGGAAAATGGATTCCGTCGAAGATTTTTGACTGAAAATGAATTCCGTCGAAAATGGATGAATAAAATAAATGCAAAAGAACTTGATTTTGTGAATTTTTTCGACGCAAAATAGATTCCGTCGAAGATTTTTGACGGAAAATGAATTCCGTCGAAAACGGATTAATAAAATAAATGCAAAAGAAATTGATTTTGTTTAGTTTTTCGACGGAAAATGGATTCCGTCGAAGATTTTGGACGGAGAATGAATTCCGTCGAAAATGGATGAATAAAATAAATGCAAAAGAAATTATGTTATGAAGTTTTTCGACGAAAAATGAATTCCGTCGAAGATTTTTGACTAAAACAGTATTCCGTCGAAAACGGATGACTAAAATAAATACAAAAGAAATTAATTTTGTGTAGTTTTTCGACGGAAAAAGAATTTCGTCGAAAACAGATTACTAAAATAAATACAATGGAAATTGATTTTGTAAGTTTTTCGACGGAAAATGGATTCCGTCGAAAATTTTGGACGGAAAATGAATTCCATCGAAAACGGATGAATAAAATAAATGCAAAAGAAATTGATTTTGTGAAGTTTTTCGACGGAAAATGAATTCCGTCGAAAATGGATGAATAAAAAAAATGCAAAAGAAATTGATATTGTGAAATTTTTCTATGGAAAACGGATTCCGTCGAAAATGGATGAATAAAATAAATGCAAAAGAAATTGATTTTATGAAGTTTTTCGACGAAAAATGGATTCCGTCGAAGATTTTTGACGGAAAATGAATTCCGTTGAAAATGGATGAATAAAATAAATGCAAAAGAAATTGATTTTATTAACTTTTCGACGAAAAATGGATTCCGTTGAAGATTTTTGACGAAAAATGTATTCCGTCGAAAACGGATGAATAAAATAAATGCAAAAGTAATTGATTTTGTGATGTTTTTCGACGGAAAATGGATTCCGTAGAAGATTCTTGACGGAAAATGGATGAATAAAATAAATGCAAAAGAAATTGATTTTATGAAGTTTTTCGACGAAAAATTTATTCCGTCGAAGATTTTTGACGGAAAATGAATTCCGTCGGAAATAGATAAATAAAATAAATGCAAAAGAAATTGATTTTTTGAAGATTTTTGACCGAAAATGAATTCCGTCGAAAATGGATGAATAAAATAAATGCAAAAGAAAAGGAATTTGTGAAGTTTTTCGACGAAAAATGGATTCCGTCGAAGATTTTGGACGGAGAATGAATTCCGTCGAAAATGGATGAATAAAATAAATGCAAAAGAAATTATATTATGAAGTTTTTCGACGAAAAATGGATTCCGTTGAAGATTTTTGACGAAAAATGTATTTCGTCGAAAACGGATGAATAAAATAAATGCAAAAGAAATTGATTTTGTGAAGATTTTTGACGGAAAATGAATTCCGTCGAAAATGGATGAATAAAATAAATGCAAAAGAAATTGATTTTGTGAAGTTTTTCGACGGAAAATGGATTCCGTCGAAGATTTTGGACGGAGAATGAATTCCGTAGAAAATGGATGAATAAAATAAATGCAAAAGAAATTATTTTATGAAGTTTTCCGACGCAAAATGAATTCCGTCGAAGATTTTTGACGAAAAAAGTATTCCGTCGAAAACGGATGACTAAAATAAATACAAAAGAAATTGATTTTGTGTAGTTTTTCGACGGAAAAAAAATGATTTCGTCGAAAACAGATTAATAAAATAAATACAAAGGAAATTGATTTTGTAAGGTTTTCGAAGGAAAATGGATTCCGTCGAAAATTTTGGACGGAAAATGAATTCCATCGAAAACGGATGAATAAAATAAATGCAAAAGAAATTGATTTTGTAAAGTTTTTCGACGGAAAATGGAGTCCGTCGAAGATTTTGGACGGAAAATGAATTCCGTCGAAAATGGATGAATAAAATAAATGCAAAAGAAATTGATTTTATGAAGTTGTTCGATGGAAAATGGATTCCGTCGAAGATTTTTGACGAAAAATGTATTCCGTCGAAAATGGATGAATAAAATAAATGCAAAAGAAATTGATTTTGTGAAGTTTTTCGACGGAAAAAGAATTTCGTCGAAAACGGATTAATAAAATAAATGCAAAAGAAATTGATTTTGTGAAGTTTTTCGACGGAAAATGGATTCCGTCGAAGATTTTTGACGGAAAATGAATTCTGTCGAAAATGGATGAGTAAAATAAATGCAAAAGAAATTGATTTTGTGAAGTTTTTCAACGGAAAATGGATTCCGTCGAAGATTTTTGACAGAAAATGAATTCCGTCGAAAATGTATGAATAAAATAAATGCAAAAGAACTTGATTTTGTGAATTTTTTCGACGGAAAATAGATTCCGTCGAAGATTTTTGACGGAAAATGAATTCCGTCGGAAATGGATGAATAAAATAAATGCAAAAGAAATTGATTTTATAAAGTTTTTCGACGAAAATGGATCCCGTAGAAGATTTTTGACGAAAAATGTATTCCGTTGAAAACGGATTAATAAAATAAATGCAAAAGAAATTGATTTTGTAAAGATTTTTGACGGAAAATGAATTCTGTCGAAAATGGATGAATAAAATAAATGCAAAAGAAATTGATTTTGTGAATTTTTTCGACGGAAAATAGATTTCGTCGAAGATTTTTGACGGAAAATGAATTCCGTCGGAAATGGATGAATAAAATAAATGCAAATAAATGCAAAGAAATTGATTTTGTAAAGTTTTTCGACGAAAATGGATTCCGTCAAAGATTTTTGACGAAAAATGTATTCCGTTGAAAACGGATTAATAAAATAAATGCAAAAGAAATTGATTTTGTGAAGATTTTTGACGGAAAATGAATTCCGTCGAAAACGGATGAATAAAATAAAAGCAAAAGAAATTGATTTTGTGAAGTTTTTCGACGGAAAATGGATTCCGTCAAAGATTTTTGACGGAAAATTAATTCCGTCGAAAATGGATGAATAAAATAAATGCTAAAGAAATTATTTTATGATTTTTTTCGATGAAAAATGGATTCCTTCGAAGATTTTTGACGAAAAATGTATTCCGTTGAAAACGGATTAATAAAATAAATGCAAAAGAAATTGATTTTGTGAAGTTTTTCGACGGAAAAAGGATTTCGTCGAAAACGGATTAATAAAATAAATGCAAAGAAAATTGATTTTGTGAGTTTTTCGACGCAAAATGGATTCCGTCGATGATTTTTGACGGAAAATGTATTCCGTCGAAAATGGATGAATTAAATTAATGCAAAAGAAATTTATTTTGTGAAGTTTTTCGACGGAAAATGAATTCCGTCGAAAATGGAAGAATAAAATAAATGCAAAATAAATTGATATTGTGAAATATTTCGATGGAAAACGGATTCCGTCGAAAATGGATGAATAAAATAAATGCAAAAGAAATTGATTTTATGAAGTTTTTCGACGGAAAATAGATTCCATCAATGATTTTTGACGGAAAATGAATTCCGTCGAAAATGGATGAATAAAAAAAATGCAAAAGAAATTGATTTTGTGAAGTTATTCGACGGAAAATAGATTCCGTCAAAGATTTTTGACGGAAAATGAATTCCGTCAAAAACGGATGAATAAAATAAATGCAAAAGAAATTGATTTTGTGATGTTTTTCGACAGATAAGGAATTTCGTCGAAAACGGAATAATAAAATAAATGCAAAAGAAATTGATTTTTTGAAGTTTTTCGACGGAAAATGGATTCCGTAGAAGATTTTTGATGGAAAATGGATTCCGTCGAAGATTTTTGACGGAAAACGAATTCCGTCGAAAACGGATGAATAAAATAAATGCAAAAGAAATTATTTTATGAAGTTTTTCGACGAAAAATAGATTCCGTCGAAGATTTTTGACGAAAAAAGTATTCCGTCGAAAACGGATGACTAAAATAAATACAAAAGAAATTGATTTTGTGTAGTTTTTCGACGGAAAAAGAATTTCGTCGAAAACAGATTAATAACATAAATACAAAGGAAATTGATTTTGTAAGTTTTTCGACGGAAAATGGATTCCGTCGAAAATTTTTGACGGAAAATGAATTCCATCGAAAACGGATGAATAAAATAAATGCAAAAAGAAATTGATTTTATTAAGTTTTTTGACGGAAAATGGATTCCGTCGAAGATTTTGGACGGAAAATGAATTCCGTCGAAAATGGATGAATAAAATAAATGCAAAAGAAATTGATTTTATGAAGTTTTTCGATGGAAAATGGATTCCGTCGAAGATTTTTAACGAAAAATGTATTCCGTAGAAAATGAATGAATAAAATAAATGCAAAAGAAATTGATTTTGTAAAGTTTTTCGACGGAAAAAGAATTTCGTCGAAAACGGATTAATAAAATAAATGCAAAAGAAATTGATTTTGTGAAGTTTTTTGACGGAAAATGGATTCCGTCGAAGATTTTTGACGGAAAATGAATACTGTCAAAAATGGATGAGTAAAATAAATGCAAAAGAAATTGATTTTGTGAAGTTTTTCGACGGAAAATGGATTTCGTCGGAGATTTTTGACGGAAAATGAATTCCGTCGAAAATGAATGAATAAAATAAATGCAAAAGAAATTGATTTTGTGAAGTTTTTTCGACGAAAAATAGATTCCGTCGAAGATATTTGACGGAAAATGAATTCCGTCAGAAATGGATGAATAAAATAAATGCAAAAGAAATTGATTTTATGAAGTTTTTCTACGAAAAATGTATTCCGTTGAAAACGGATTAATAAAAAAAATGCAAAAGAAATTGATTTTGTGAAGATTTTTGACGGAAAATGAATTCCGTCGAAAACGGATGAATAAAATAAATGCAAAAGAAATTGATTTTGTGAAGTTTTTCGACAGAAAATGGATTCCGTCGAAGATTTTTGACGGAAAATGAATTTCGTTCAAGATTTTTGACGGAAAATGAATTCCATCGAAAACTATGAATAAAATAAATGCAAAAGAAATTGATTTTGTGAAGTTTTTCGACGGAAAATGGATTCCGTCGAAGATTTTTGACGGAAAATGAATTCCGTCGAAAATGGATGAATAAAATAAATGCAAAAGAAATTGATTTTGTGAAGTTGTTCGATGGAAAAAGGATTCCGTCGAAGATTTTTGACGAAAAATGTATTCCGTCGAAAATGGATAAATAAAATAAATGCAAAAGAAATTGATTTTGTGAAATTTTTCGACGGAAAAAGTATTCCGTCGAAAACGGATGAATAAAATAAATGCAAAAGAAATTGATTTTGTGAAGTTTTTCGACGGAAAATGGATTCCGTAGAAGATTTTTGACGGAAAATGAATTCCGTCGAAAATGGATGAATAAAATAAATGCAAAAGAAATTGATTTTGTGAAGTTTTTCGATGGAAAATGGATTCCGTCGAAGATTTTTGATGGAAAATGAATTCCGTCGAAAATGGATGAATAAAATAAATGAAAAAGAAATTGATTTTGTGAAGTTATTCGACGGAAAATAGATTCCGTCGAAGATTTTTGACGGAAAATGAATTCCGTCGAAAATGGATGAATAAAATAAATGCAAAAGAAATTGATTTTGTGAAGATTTTTGACGGAAAACGAATTCCATCGAAAATGGATGAATAAAATAAATGCAAAAGAAATTGATTTTGTGAAGTTTTTCATCGGAAAATGGATTCCGCCGAAGATTTTGGACGGAAAATGAATTCCGTCGAAAATGGACGAATAAAATAAATGCAAAAGAAATTGATTTTATGAAGACTTTCGATCGAAAATGAATTCCGTCGAAGATTTTTGACTAAAAATGTATTCCGTCGAAAATGGATGAATAAAATAAAAGCAAAAGAAATTGATTTTGTGAAGTTTTTCGATGGAAAAAGAATTTCGTCGAAAACGGATTAATAAAATAAATGCAAAAGAAATTGATTTTGTTAAGTTTTTCGATGGAAAATGGATTCCGTCGAAGATTTTGGACAGAGAATGAATTCCGTCGAAAATGGATGAATAAAATAAATGCAAAAGAAATTATGTTATGAAGTTTTTCGACGAAAAATGAATTCCGTCGAAGATTTTTGACTAAAAAAGTATTCCGTCGAAAACGGATGACTAAAATAAATACAAAAGAAATTAATTTTGTGTAGTTTTTCGACGGAAAAAGAATTTGGTCGAAAACAGATTAATAAAATAAATACAATGGAAATTGATTTTGTAAGTTTTTCGACGGAAAATGGATTCCGTCGAAAATTTTGGACGGAAAATGAATTCCATCGAAAACGGATGAATAAAATAAATGCAAAAGAAATTGATTTTGTAAAGTTTTTCGACGGAAAATGGAGTCCGTCGAAGATTTTGGACGGAAAATGAATTCCGTCGAAAATGGATGAATAAAATAAATGCAAAAGAAATTGATTTTATGAAGTTTTTCGATGGAAAATAGATTCCGTCGAAGATTTTTGACGAAAAATGTATTCCGTCGAAAATGGATGAATAAAATAAATGCAAAAGAAATTGATTTTGTGAAGTTTTTCGACGGAAAAAGAATTTCGTCGAAAACGGATTAATAAAATAAATGCAAAAGAAATTGATTTTGTGAAGTTTTTCGACGGAAAATGGATTCCGTCGAAGATTTTTGACTGAAAATGAATTCCGTCGAAAATGGATGAATAAAATAAATGCAAAAGAACTTGATTTTGTGAATTTTTTCGATGGAAAATAGATTCCGTCGAAGATTTTGGACGGAAAATGAATTCCGTCGAAAACGGATTAATAAAATAAATGCAAAAGAAATTGATTTTGTTTAGTTTTTCGACGGAAAATGGATTCCGTCGAAGATTTTGGACGGAGAATGAATTCCGTCGAAAATGGATGAATAAAATAAATGCAAAAGAAATTATGTTATGAAGTTTTTCGACGAAAAATGAATTCCGTCGAAGATTTTTGACTAAAAAAGTATTCCGTCGAAAACGGATGACTAAAATAAATACAAAAGAAATTAATTTTGTGTAGTTTTTCGACGGAAAAAGAATTTCGTCGAAAACAGATTACTAAAATAAATACAATGGAAATTGATTTTGTAAGTTTTTCGACGGAAAATGGATTCCGTCGAAAATTTTGGACGGAAAATGAATTCCATCGAAAACGGATGAGTAAAATAAATGCAAAAGAAATTGATTTTGTGAAGTTTTTCGACGGAAAATGAATTCCGTCGAAAATGGATGAATAAAAAAAATGCAAAAGAAATTGATATTGTGAAATTTTTCTATGGAAAACGGATTCCGTCGAAAATGGATGAATAAAATAAATGCAAAAGAAATTGATTTTATGAAGTTTTTCGACGAAAAATGGATTCCGTCGAAGATTTTTGACGGAAAATGAATTCCGTTGAAAATGGATGAATAAAATAAATGCAAAAGAAATTGATTTTATTAACTTTTCGACGAAAAATGGATTCCGTTGAAGATTTTTGACGAAAAATGAATTCCGTCGAAAACGGATGAATAAAATAAATGCAAAAGTAATTGATTTTGTGATGTTTTTCGACGGAAAATGGATTCCGTAGAAGATTCTTGACGGAAAATGGATGAATAAAATAAATGCAAAAGAAATTGATTTTATGAAGTTTTTCGACGAAAAATGGATTCCGTCGAAGATTTTTGACGGAAAATGAATTCCGTCGGAAATAGATAAATAAAATAAATGCAAAAGAAATTGATTTTTTGAAGATTTTTGACCGAAAATGAATTCCGTCGAAAATGGATGAATAAAATAAATGCAAAAGAAAAGGAATTTGTGAAGTTTTTCGACGAAAAATGGATTCCGTCGAAGATTTTGGACGGAGAATGAATTCCGTCGAAAATGGATGAATAAAACAAATGCAAAAGAAATTATATTATGAAGTTTTTCGACGAAAAATGGATTCCGTTGAAGATTTTTGACGAAAAATGTATTTCGTCGAAAACGGATGAATAAAATAAATGCAAAAGAAATTGATTTTGTGAAGATTTTTGACGGAAAATGAATTCCGTCGAAAATGGATGAATAAAATAAATGCAAAAGAAATTGATTTTGTGAAGTTTTTCGACGGAAAATGGATTCCGTCGAAGATTTTGGACGGAGAATGAATTCCGTAGAAAATGGATGAATAAAATAAATGCAAAAGAAATTATTTTATGAAGTTTTCCGACGCAAAATGGATTCCGTCGAAGATTTTTGACGAAAAAAGTATTCCGTCGAAAACGGATGACTAAAATAAATACAAAAGAAATTGATTTTGTGTAGTTTTTCGACGGAAAAAAAATTTCGTCGAAAACAGATTAATAAAATAAATACAAAGGAAATTGATTTTGTAAGGTTTTCGAAGGAAAATGGATTCCGTCGAAAATTTTGGACGGAAAATGAATTCCATCGAAAACGGATGAATAAAATAAATGCAAAAGAAATTGATTTTGTGAAGTTTTTCGACGGAAAATGGAGTCCGTCGAAGATTTTGGACGGAAAATGAATTCCGTCGAAAATGGATGAATAAAATAAATGCAAAAGAAATTGATTTTATGAAGTTGTTCGATGGAAAATGGATTCCGTCGAAGATTTTTGACGAAAAATGTATTCCGTCGAAAATGGATGAATAAAATAAATGCAAAAGAAATTGATTTTGTGAAGTTTTTCGACGGAAAAAGAATTTCGTCGAAAACGGATTAATAAAATAAATGCAAAAGAAATTGATTTTGTGAAGTTTTTCGACGGAAAATGGATTCCGTCGAAGATTTTTGACGGAAAATGAATTCTGTCGAAAATGGATGAGTAAAATAAATGCAAAAGAAATTGATTTTGTGAAGTTTTTCAACGGAAAATGGATTCCGTCGAAGATTTTTGACAGAAAATGAATTCCGTCGAAAATGTATGAATAAAATAAATGCAAAAGAACTTGATTTTGTGAATTTTTTCGACGGAAAATAGATTCCGTCGAAGATTTTTGACGGAAAATGAATTCCGTCGGAAATGGATGAATAAAATAAATGCAAAAGAAATTGATTTTATAAAGTTTTTCGACGAAAATGGATCCCGTAGAAGATTTTTGACGAAAAATGTATTCCGTTGAAAACGGATTAATAAAATAAATGCAAAAGAAATTGATTTTGTGAAGATTTTTGACGGAAAATGAATTCCGTCGAAAACGGATGAATAAAATAAATGCAAAAGAAATTGATTTTGTGAAGTTTTTCGACGGAAAATAGATTTCGTCGAAGATTTTTGACGGAAAATGAATTCCGTCGGAAATGGATGAATAAAATAAATGCAAAAGAAATTGATTTTGTAAAGTTTTTCGACGAAAATGGATTCCGTCAAAGATTTTTGACGAAAAATGTATTCCGTTGAAAACGGATTAATAAAATAAATGCAAAAGAAATTGATTTTGTGAAGATTTTTGACGGAAAATGAATTCCGTCGAAAACGGATGAATAAAATAAAAGCAAAAGAAATTGATTTTGTGAAGTTTTTCGACGGAAAATGGATTCCGTCAAAGATTTTTGACGGAAAATTAATTCCGTCGAAAATGGATGAATAAAATAAATGCTAAAGAAATTATTTTATGATTTTTTTCGATGAAAAATGGATTCCTTCGAAGATTTTTGACGAAAAATGTATTCCGTTGAAAACGGATTAATAAAATAAATGCAAAAGAAATTGATTTTGTGAAGTTTTTCGACGGAAAAAGGATTTCGTCGAAAACGGATTAATAAAATAAATGCAAAGAAAATTGATTTTGTGAGTTTTTCGACGCAAAATGGATTCCGTCGAAGATGTTTGACGGAAAATGTATTCCGTCGAAAATGGATGAATTAAATTAATGCAAAAGAAATTTATTTTGTGAAGTTTTTCGACGGAAAATGAATTCCGTCGAAAATGGAAGAATAAAATAAATGCAAAATAAATTGATATTGTGAAATATTTCGATGGAAAACGGATTCCGTCGAAAATGGATGAATAAAATAAATGCAAAAGAAATTGATTTTATGAAGTTTTTCGACGGAAAATAGATTCCATCAATGATTTTTGACGGAAAATGAATTCCGTCGAAAATGGATGAATAAAAAAAATGCAAAAGAAATTGATTTTGTGAAGTTATTCGACGGAAAATAGATTCCGTCAAAGATTTTTGACGGAAAATGAATTCCGTCAAAAACGGATGAATAAAATAAATGCAAAAGAAATTGATTTTGTGATGTTTTTCGACAGATAAGGAATTTCGTCGAAAACGGAATAATAAAATAAATGCAAAAGAAATTGATTTTGTGAAGTTTTTCGACGGAAAATGGATTCCGTAGAAGATTTTTGATGGAAAATGGATTCCGTCGAAGATTTTTGACGGAAAACGAATTCCGTCGAAAATGGATGAATAAAATAAATGCAAAAGAAATTATTTTATGAAGTTTTTCGACGAAAAATAGATTCCGTCGAAGATTTTTGACGAAAAAAGTATTCCGTCGAAAACGGATGACTAAAATAAATACAAAAGAAATTGATTTTGTGTAGTTTTTCGACGGAAAAAGAATTTCGTCGAAAACAGATTAATAACATAAATACAAAGGAAATTGATTTTGTAAGTTTTTCGACGGAAAATGGATTCCGTCGAAAATTTTTGACGGAAAATGAATTCCATCGAAAACGGATGAATAAAATAAATGCAAAAAAAAATTGATTTTATTAAGTTTTTTGACGGAAAATGGATTCCGTCGAAGATTTTGGACGGAAAATGAATTCCGTCGAAAATGGATGAATAAAATAAATGCAAAAGAAATTGATTTTATGAAGTTTTTCGATGGAAAATGGATTCCGTCGAAGATTTTTAACGAAAAAAGTATTCCGTAGAAAATGAATGAATAAAATAAATGCAAAAGAAATTGATTTTGTAAAGTTTTTCGACGGAAAAAGAATTTCGTCGAAAACGGATTAATAAAATAAATGCAAAAGAAATTGATTTTGTGAAGTTTTTCGACGGAAAATGGATTCCGTCGCAGATTTTTGACGGAAAATGAATACTGTCAAAAATGGATGAGTAAAATAAATGCAAAAGAAATGGATTTTGTGAAGTTTTTCGACGGAAAATGGATTTCGTCGGAGATTTTTGACGGAAAATGAATTCCGTCGAAAATGAATGAATAAAATAAATGCAAAAGAAATTGATTTTGTGAATTTTTTCGACGAAAAATAGATTCCGTCGAAGATATTTGACGGAAAATGAATTCCGTCAGAAATGGATGAATAAAATAAATGCAAAAGAAATTGATTTTATGAAGTTTTTCGACGAAAAATGTATTCCGTTGAAAACGGATTAATAAAAAAAATGCAAAAGAAATTGATTTTGTGAAGATTTTTTACGGAAAATGAATTCCGTCGAAAATGGATGAATAAAATAAATGCAAAAGAAATTGATTTTGTGAAGTTTTTCGACAGAAAATGGATTCCGTCGAAGATTTTTGACGGAAAATGAATTCCGTTCAAGATTTTTGACGGAAAATGAATTCCATCGAAAACTATGAATAAAATAAATGCAAAAGAAATTGATTTTGTGAAGTTTTTCGACGGAAAATGGATTCCGTCGAAGATTTTTGACGGAAAATGAATTCCGTCGAAAATGGATGAATAAAATAAATGCAAAAGAAATTGATTTTGTGAAGTCTTTCGACGGAAAATGGATTCCGTCGAAAATTTTTGACGGAAAATGAATTCCGTCGAAAATGGATGAATAAAATAAATGCAAAAGAAATTGATTTTGTGAAGTTTTTCGACGGAAAATGGATTCCGTCGAAGATTTTTGACGGAAAATGAATTCCGTCGAAAATGGATGAATAAAATAAATGCAAAAGAAATTGATTTTGTGAAGTTTTTCGACGGAAAATAGATTCCGTCGAAGATTTTTGTCGGAAAATGAATTCCGTCGAAAATAGATGATTAAAATAAATGCAAAAGAAATTGATTTTATGAAGTTTTTCGACGAAAAATGGATTCCGTTGAAGATTTTTGACGCAAAATGTATTCCGTCAGAAACGGATGAATAAAATAAATGCAAAAGAAATGGATTTTGTGAAGTTTTTCGACGGAAAATGGATTCCGTAGAAGATTTTTGACGGAAAATGGATTCCGTCAAAGATTTTTTGACGGAAAATGAATTCCATCGAAAACGGATGAATAAAATAAATGCAAAAGAAATTGATTTTGTGAAGTTTTTCGACGGAAAATGGATTCCGTCGAAGATTTTTGACGGAAAATGAATTCCGTCGAAAATGGATGAATAAAATAAATGCAAAAGAAATTGATTTTGTGAAGTCTTTCGACGGAAAATGGATTCCGTCGAAGATTTTTGACGGAAAATGAATTCCGTCGAAAATGGATGAATAAAATAAATGCAAAAGAAATTGATTTTGTGAAGTTTTTCGACGGAAAATAGATTCAGTCGAAGATTTTTGTCGGAAAATGAATTTCGTCGAAAATAGATGATTAAAATAAATGCAAAAGAAATTGATTTTATGAAGTTTTTCGACGAAAAATGGATTCCGTTGAAGATTTTTGACGAAAAATGTATTCCGTAGAAAACGGATGAATAAAATAAATGCAAAAGAAATTGATTTTGTGAAGATTTCTGACGGAAAATGTATTCCGTCGAAAATGGATGAATAAAATAAATGCAAAAAAAATTGATTTTGTGAAGTTTTTCGACGGAAAATGGATTCCGTCGAAGATTTTGGACGGAAAATGAATTCCGTCGAAAATGGATGAATAAAATAAATGCAAAAGAAATTGATTTTGTGAAGTTTTTCGACAGAAAAAGAAGTTCGTCGAAAACAGATTATTAAAATAAATGCAAAAGAAATTGATTTTGTGAAGTTTTTCGACGGAAAATGGATTCCGTCGAAGATTTTTGACGGAAAATGAATTCCGTCGAAAATGGATGAATAAAATAAATGCAAAAGAAATGGATTTTGTGAAGTTTTTCGACGGAAAATGGATTGCGTCGAAGATTTTTGACGGAAAATGAATTCCGTCGAAAATGGATGAATAAAATAAATGCAAAAGAAATTGATTTTGTGAAGTTTTTGACGAAAAATGGATTCCGTCGAAAATGGATTAATAAAATAAATGCAAAAGAAATTGATTTTATGAAGTTTTTCGACGAAAAATGGATTCCGTTGAAGATTTTTGGCGAAAAATGTATTTCGTCGAAAACGGATGAATAAAATAAATGCAAAAGAAATTGATTTTGTGAAGATTTTTGACGGAAAATGAATTCCGTCGAAAATGGATGAATAAAATAAATGCAAAAGAAATTGATTTTGTGAAGTTTTTCGACGGAAAATGGATTCCGTCGAAGATTTTGGACGGAGAATGAATTCCGTCGAAAATGGATGAATAAAATAAATGCAAAAGAAATTATTTTATGAAGTTTTCCGACGCAAAATGGATTCCGTCGAAGATTTTTGACGAAAAAAGTATTCCGTCGAAAACGGATGACGAAAATAAATACAAAAGAAAATGATTTTGTGTAGTTTTTCGACGGAAAAAGAATTTCGTCGAAAACAGATTAATAAAATAAATGCAAAAGAAATTGATTTTGTGAAGTTTTTCGACGGAAAATGGAGTCCGTCGAAGATTTTGGACGGAAAATGAATTCTGTCGAAAATGGATGAGTAAAATAAATGCAAAAGAAATTGATTTTGTGAAGTTTTTCGACGGAAAATGGATTCCGTCGAAGATTTTTGACAGAAAACGAATTCCGTCGAAAATGTATGAATAAAATAAATGCAAAAGAACTTGATTTTATAAAGTTTTTCGACGAAAATGGATCCCGTAGAAGATTTTTGACGAAAAATGTATTCCGTTGAAAACGGATTAATAAAATAAATGCAAAAGAAATTGATTTTGTGAAGATTTTCGACGGAAAATAGATTTCGTCGAAGATTTTTGACGGAAAATGAATTCCGTCGGAAATGGATGAATAAAATAAATGCAAAAGAAATTGATTTTGTAAAGTTTTTCGACGAAAATGGATCCCGTCAAAGATTTTTGACGAAAAATGTATTCCGTTGAAAACGGATTAATAAAATAAATGCAAAAGAAATTGATTTTGTGAAGATTTTTGACGGAAAATGAATTCCGTCGAAAACGGATGAATAAAATAAAAGCAAAAGAAATTGATTTTGTGAAGTTTTTCGACGGAAAATGGATTCCGTCGAAGATTTTTGACGGAAAATTAATTCCGTCGAAAATGGATGAATAAAATAAATGCTAAAGAAATTATTTTATGATTTTTTTCGATGAAAAATGGATTCCTTCGAAGATTTTTGACGAAAAATGTATTCCGTTGAAAACGGATTAATAAAATAAATGCAAAAGAAATTGATTTTGTGAAGTTTTTCGACGGAAAAAGGATTTCGTCGAAAACGGATTAATAAAATAAATGCAAAGAAAATTGATTTTGTGAGTTTTTCGACGCAAAATGGATTCCGTCGAAAATGGATGAATTAAATTAATGCAAAAGAAATTTATTTTGTGAAGTTTTTCGACGGAAAATGAATTCCGTCGAAAATGGAAGAATAAAATAAATGCAAAATAAATTGATATTGTGAAATGGATTCCGTCGAAGATTTTTGACGGAAAATGAATTCCGTCGAAAATGGATGAATAAAATAAATGCAAAAGAAATTGATTTTGTGAATTTTTTAAACGGAAAATAGATTCCGTCGAAGATTTTGGACGGAATATGAATTCCGTCGAAAATGGATGAATAAAATAAATGCAAAAGAAATTGATTTTATGAAGTTTTTCGAAGGAAAATGGATTCCGTCGAAGATTTTTGACGAAAAATGTATTCCGTCGAAAATGGATGAATAAAATAAATGCAAAAGAAATTGATTTTGTGAAGTTTTTCGACGGAAAATGGATTCCGTCGAAGATTTTTGACGGAAAATGAATTCTGTCGAAAATGGATGAATAAAATAAATGCAAAAGAAATTGATTTTGTGAATTTTTTAAACGGAAAATAGATTTCGTCGAAGATTTTTGACGGAAAATGAATTCCGTCGAAAATGGATGAATAAAATAAATGCAAAAGAAATTGATTTTATGAAGTTTTTCGACGAAAAATGGATTCCGTCGAAGATTTTTGACGAAAAATGTATTCCGTCGAAAACGGATTAATAAAATAAATGCAAAAGAAATTGATTTTGTGAAGATTATTGACGGAAAATGAATTCCGTCGAAAATGGATGAATAAAATAAATGCAAAAGAAATTGATTTTGTGAAGTTTTTCGACGGAAAATGGATTCCGTTGAAGATTTTTGACGAAAAATGTATTCCGTCGAAAATGGATGAATAAAATAAATGCAAAAGAAATTGATTTTGTGAAGTTTTTCTACGTAAAATGGATTCCGTCGAAGATTTTGGACGGAAAATGAATTCCGTCGAAAATGGATGAATAAAAGAAATGCAAAAGAAATTGATTTTGTGAAGTTTTTCGACGGAAAATGGATTCCGTCGAAGATTTTTGACGGAAAATAAATTCCGTCGAAAATGGATGAATAAAATAAATGCAAAAGAAATTGATTTTGTGAAGTTTTTCGACGGAAAATGGATTCCGTCGAAGATTTTTGACGGAAAATGAATTACGTCGAAAATGGATGAATAAAATAAATGCAAAAGAAATTGATTTTGTTAAGTTTTTCGACGGAAAATAGATTCCGTGGAAGATTTTTGACGGAAAATGAATTCCGTCAAAAAAGGATGAATAAAATAAATGCAAAAGAAATTGATTTTATGAAGTTTTTCGACGAAAATTGGATTCCGTTGAAGATTTTTGACGAATAATGTATTCCGTCGAAAATGGATGAATAAAATAAATGCAAAAGAAATTGATTTTGTGAAGATTTTTGACGGAAAATGAATTCCGTCGAAAATGGATGAATAAAATAAATGCAAAAGAAATTGATTTTGTGAAGATTTTTGACGGAAAATGAATTCCGTCGAAAATGGATGAATAAAATAAATGCAAAAGAAATTGATTTTGTGTAGTTTTTCGACGGAAAATGGATTCCGTCGAAGATTTTGGACGGAAAATGAATTCCGTCGAAAATGGATGAATAAAATAAATGCAAAAGAAATTGATTTTATGAAGTTTTTCGATGGAAAATGGATTCCGTCGAAGATTTTTGACGAAAAATGTATTCCGTAGAAAATGGATGTATAAAATAAATGCACAAGAAATTGTTTTTGTGTAGTTTTTCGACGGAAAAAGAATTTCGTCGAAAACGGATTAATAAAATAAATGCAAAAGAAATTGATTTTGTGAAGTTTTTCGACGGAAAATGGATTCCGTCGAAGATTTTTGACGGAAAATGAATTCCGTCGAAAATGAATGAATAAAATAAATGCAAAAGAAATTGATTTTGTGAAGTTTTTCGACGGAAAATGGATTCCGTCGAAGATTTTTGACGGAAAATGAATTCCGTCGAAAATGGATGAATAAAATAAATGCAAAAGAAATTGATTTTGTGAATTTTTTAAACGGAAAATAGATTCCGTCGAAGATTTTTGACGGAAAATGAATTCCGTCGAAAATGGATGAATAAAATAAATGCAAAATAAATTGATTTTATGAAGTTTTTCGTCGAAAAATGGATTCCGTCTAAGATTTTTGACGAAAAATGTATTCCGTTGAAAACGGATTAATAAAATAAAAGCAAAAGAAATTGATTTTGTGAAGATTTTTGACGGAAAATGAATTCCGTCGAAAACGGATGAATAAAATAAATGCAAAAGAAATTGATTTTGTGAAGTTTTTCGACGGAAAATGGATTCCGTCGAAGATTTTGGACGGAAAATGAGTTCCGTCGAAAATGGATGAATAAAATAAATGCAAAAGAAAATGATTTTGTGAATTTTTCAACGGAAAATGGATTCTGTCGAAGATTTTTAACGGAAAATGAATTCCGTCGAAAATGGATGAATAAAATATATGCAAAATAAATTGATTTTGTGAATTTTTTAAATGGAAAATAGATTCCGTCGAAGATTTTGGACGGAAAATGAATTCCGTCGAAAATGGATGAATAAAATAAATGCAAAAGAAATTGATTTTATGAAGTTTTTCGATGGAAAATGGATTTCGTCGAAGATTTTTGACGAAAAATGTATTCCGTCGAAAACGGATGAATAAAATAAATGCAAAAGAAATTGATTTTGTGAACATTTTTGACGGAAAATGAATTCCGTCGAAATTGGATGAATAAAATAAATGCAAAAGAAATTGATTTTGTGAAGTTTTTCGACAGAAAATGGATTCCGTCGAAGATTTTTGATGGAAAATGAATTCCGTCGAAAATGGATGAATAAAATAAATGCAAAAGAAATTGATTTTGAGAATTTTTTAAACGAAAAATAGATTTCGTCGAAGATTTTTGACGGAAAATGAATTCCGTCGAAAATGGATGAATAAAATAAATGCAAAAGAAATTGATTTTGTGAATTTTTTAAACGGAAAATAGTTTCCGTCGAAGATTTTGGACGGAATATGAATTCCGTCGAAAATGGATGAATAAAATAAATGCAAAAGAAATTGATTTTATGAAGTTTTTCGATGGAAAATGGATTCCGTAGAAGATTTTTGACGAAAAATGTATTCCGTCGAAAACGGATGAATAAAATAAATGCAAAAGAAATTGATTTTGTGATGTTTTTCGACGGAAAATGGATTCCGTAGAAGATTTTTGACGGAAAATGGATTCCGTCGAAGATTTTTGACGGAAAATGAATTCCGTCGAAAATGGATGAATAAAATAAATGCAAAAGAAATTGATTTTGTGATGTTTTTCGACGGAAAATGGATTCCGTCGAAGATTTTTGACGGAAAATGAATTCTGTCGAAAATGGATGAATAAAATAAATGCAAAAGAAATTGATTTTGTGAATTTTTCGACGGAAAATGGATTCCGTCGAAGATTTTTAACGGAAAATGAATTCCGTCGAAAATGGATGAATAAAATATATGCAAAAGAAATTGATTTTGTGAATTTTTTAAATGGAAAATAGATTCCGTCGAAGATTTTTGACGGAAAAAGAATTCCGTCGAAAATGGATGAATAAAATAAATGCAAAAGAAATTGATTTTATGAAGTTTTTCGATGGAAAATGGATTCCGTCGAAGATTTTTGACGCAAAATGTATTCCGTCGAAAACGGATGAATAAAATAAATGCAAAAGAAATTGATTTTGTGAACATTTTTGACGGAAAATGAATTCCGTCGAAAATGGATGAATAAAATAAATGCAAAAGAAATTGATTTTGTGAAGTTTTTCGACAGAAAATAGATTCCGTCGAAGATTTTTGATGGAAAATGAATTCCGTCGAAAATGGATGAATAAAATAAATGCAAAAGAAATTGATTTTGAGAATTTTTTAAACGAAAAATAGATTTCGTCGAAGATTTTTGACGGAAAATGAATTCCGTCGAAAATGGATGAATAAAATAAATGCAAAAGAAATTGATTTTGTGAATTTTTTAAACGGAAAATAGTTTCCGTCGAAGATTTTTGACAGAAAATGAATTCCGTCGAAAATGGATGAATAAAATAAATGTAAAAGAAATTGATTTTGTGAATTTTTCGACGGAAAATGGATTCCGTCGAAGATTTTTAACGGAAAATGAATTCCGTCGAAAATGGATGAATAAAATATATGCAAAAGAAATTGATTTTGTGAATTTTTTAAAAGGAAAATAGATTCCGTCGAAGATTTTTGACGGAAAAAGAATTCCGTCGAAAATGGATGAATAAAATAAATGCAAAAGAAATTGATTTTATGAAGTTTTTCGATGGAAAATGGATTCCGTCGAAGATTTTTGACGAAAAATGTATTCCGTCGAAAACGGATGAATAAAATAAATGCAAAAGAAATTGATTTTGTGAACATTTTTGACGGAAAATGAATTCCGTCGAAAATGGATGAATAAAATAAATGCAAAAGAAATTGATTTTGTGAAGTTTTTCGACAGAAAATAGATTCCGTCGAAGATTTTTGATGGAAAATGAATTCCGTCGAAAATGGATGAATAAAATAAATGCAAAAGAAATTGATTTTGAGAATTTTTTAAACGAAAAATAGATTTAGTCGAAGATTTTTGACGGAAAATGAATTCCGTCGAAAATGGATGAATAAAATAAATGCAAAAGAAATTGATTTTGTGAATTTTTTAAACGGAAAATAGTTTCCGTCGAAGATTTTGGACGGAATATGAATTCCGTCGAAAATGGATGAATAAAATAAATGCAAAAGAAATTGATTTTGTGATGTTTTTCGACGGAAAATGGATTCCGTCGAAGATTTTTGACGGAAAATGGAATCCGTCGAAGATTTTTGACGAAAAATGTATTCCGTCGAAAACGGATGAATAAAATAAATGCAAAAGAAATTGATTTTGTGATGTTTTTCGACGGAAAATGGATTTCGTCGAAGATTTTTGACGGAAAATGAATTCCGTCGAAAATGGATGAATAAAATAAATGCAAAAGAAATTGATTTTGTTAAGTTTTTCGACGGAAAATAGATTCCGTGGAAGATTTTTGACGGAAAATGAATTCCGTCAAAAATGGATGAATAAAATAAATGCAAAAGAAATTGATTTTATGAAGTTTTTCGACGAAAAATGGATTCCGTCGAAGATTTTTGACGAAAAATGTATTCCGTCGAAAGCGGATTGATAAAATAAATGCAAAAGAAATTGATTTTGTGAAGATTTTTGACGGAAAATGAATTCCGTCGAAAACGGATGAATAAAATAAATGCAAAAGAAATTGATTTTGTGAAGTTTTTCGACGGAAAATGGATTCCGTTGAAGATTTTTGACGAAAAATGTATTCCGTCGAAAACGGATGAATAAAATAAATGCAAAAGAAATTGATTTTGTGAAGATTTTTGACGGAAAATGAATTCCGTCGAAAATGGATGAATAAAATAAATGCAAAAGAAATTGATTTTGTGAAGTTTTTCGACGTAAAATGGATTCCGTCGAAGATTTTGGACGGAAAATGAATTCCGTCGAAAATGGATGAATAAAATAAATGCAAAAGAAATTGATTTTGTGAAGTTTTTCGACGGAAAATGGATTCCGTCGAAGATTTTTGACGGAAAATGAATTCCGTCGAAAATGGATGAATAAAATAAATGCAAAAGAAATTGGTTTTGTTAAGTTTTTCGACGGAAAATAGATTCCGTGGAAGATTTTTGACGGAAAATGAATTCCGTCAAAAATGGATGAATAAAATAAATGCAAAAGAAATTGATTTTATGAAGTTTTTCGACGAAAAATGGATTCCGTTGAAGATTTTTGACGAATAATGTATTCCGTCGAAAATGGATGAATAAAATAAATGCAAAAGAAATTGATTTTGTGAAGATTTTTGACGGAAAATGAATTCCGTCGAAAATGGATGAATAAAATAAATGCAAAAGAAATTGATTTTGTGAAGATTTTTGACGGAAAATGAATTCCGTCGAAAATGGATGAATAAAATAAATGCAAAAGAAATTGATTTTGTGTAGTTTTTCGACGGAAAATGGATTCCGTCGAAGATTTTGGACGAAAAAT
>JAVKPL010011474.1:0-48808 GCA_032173675.1 Gastrolobium villosum | reverse complement strand
GTTATGTCTAGCCTCGTTCAGTTCATTATTGCTCTCCTTCTCATATACCGACTTATTTTGGGCTAACGGTGAAAACCCTTGGCTGACAAATGCCAGAAGGTCTGTTATTTTGCATAAGGACAGCCCCTACACCTTTTCCTGATGTATCAGCTACAACTGTGAAAGTCTTGTGAAATCAGGTACTGCCAAAACCGGAACAGTAGTAATACCAGCCCTTCAACTGCTCAAAAGCTGCCTCCGCTTCAGCATCCCAGTGAAACCCATCCTTCTTTAACAGATTGGTTCAAGGTTTGGCGATCTGCACTGATGCCTTTCCCTGAGATAATATGCCCCAGGTATTCTACATGATCACTGCCAAAACAACATTTTTTTTGTTAACCACCAATTGTTGCTGCCTTAAGACTTCAAACACCCTCCTCAAATGACCTTCATGTTCCTCTTTGTGCTTACTATAAATTAAAATATCGTCCAGAAAAACCAGAACGAATTTTCGCAGAAACGGCCGCAGCTACCTCATTCATCAATGCTTGAAAAGCCGAAGGTGCATTAGTCAACCCGAACGGCATTACCAAGTACTCGTAATGCCCCTCATGCGTACGAAACGCATTTTTGGGTATATCGTCTTCCTTCATTCGGATCTGATGATACCCCGATTTCAGATCCAACTTGGAAAAGATACTTGACCCTCCCAACTCATCAAACAACTCTTCTACCACAGGAATAAGGAATTTGTCTGGGACGGTGAGCTTGTTTAAAGCCCGGTAGTCCACACACACACGCCAGCTGCCATCTTTTTTTTTACTAATATGACCGGACTGGAATAAGGGCTTGTACTGTGCCTTATCCACCCATTGTCCATTAATTCAGCTACTAATTTTTCAATCTCAGTTTTCTGGTAATAAGGGTACCTGTATGGCCGAACTGAAGGTACCTGACTACCCGGATTTAGATTGATGGCGTGGTCACAAGGTCTCTTTGGTGGAGAGTAGCTGGCAGACTGAAATAAATCCTGATATTCCAGCAACAATGCATCTAACCCATCCCAGCTGCTTCCTTCAACATCTCTACTTTTCTTCTCGGTACTCAGAAAGTAACCCTCCCCCTGATCATGCAAGCTTTGACTATCGACATGAACGAAACCTCTGATCGAGAAAGGGTTGGATATCCTCTAATCGACACCTCTTTGCCCTCCTGTTCGAAACGCAGGGTCATATCCCTGAAATTGGCCCTGATTTCCCCCAATTGAGTCAACCATTCCAACCCCAAAACAACGTCAGCTCCCTCTAACTCAAACAAATACAAATCTTGTCGAATTCGAGCTTCCTGGGATCTTTAGATCTACAGACATGCATACTCCATGGCACTGCACTTACTGCCATTCCCACCACTACCTGATACACGGACGTTTCAGTTACCCCTAAGCCCAACTGTTCCGCGACCGCAGCCCTGACAAAGTTGCTGGAAGCTCCACAATCGATCATCACCTCCACTTTCTGGCCCACTCCATTTCTCCCCAAGCCTTCAGGGTTTGGTTTGAAGTGAGCCCTAAAAGACTGTTCATCGAGAGTTGCAACTCCTTATTCGCTTCTTCCTCTACCGATGCCTTCAACGACTCTTCAGCCGCTTCAGTCCCACCGATCATCATCTTCCACCAGTAACAAGTTCAGTTGACGAATCTGACAGCGATGGGTAGGATTCCAACGTTCATTGCATTTAAAACTGTAGAAATATAAGACTGAAATATACTTTTTCATATATTGATTGACACCCAAAGGGTTCATTATATACAGATTACAAAGTAGTTAAGGAGATGAGGTAATAAATAAAATACACAGTAACCAAAGAGACATCACACTAACCAAAGAGACATCACACTAATCAAAGAGACATCACACTACTCAAAGAGACAAGTAGTTAGAAATAATTAAGAGACTCTAGAATATTCTACACTCCCCCTCAAGTTGGGAGATATATATTGATCATCCCCAACTTGCTAATTAAATCCTCAAAGATGGGTTTGTGTAATCCTTTGGTGAGAATGTCGGCTGTTTGCTCCTTGGTAGGTATATATGGCAAACATACACTACCCTCCTCCAATTTTTCTTTGATAAAATGACGATCAACCTCCACATGTTTGGTTCTGTCATGATGAACAGGATTTTGAGCAATACTGACAGCAGCTTTATTATCACAATAGAGTCTCACAGGTAGAGAATAAGATATCTTTAATTCTTCAAGAAGTCTTCTTAACCAGATTCCTTCACAAATACCATGAGCTAACGCTCGAAATTCTGCTTCTGCACTGCTTCTGGCAACAACAGTTTGTTTTTTACTTCTCCAGGTCACAAGATTTCCCCAGACATAGGTACAATATCCTGAAGTGGATCTTCGGTCCAATGCAGAGCCAACCCAATCAGCATCTGTATAGATTTCTATCATCCTCTTGTGTCCTCTTTTAAAGAGCATTCCTCGACCAGGTGTGTTTTTGAGGTACTTGAGAATTCTATAAACCGCACTAAGGTGCTTTTCCTTAGGAGAATGCATGAATTGGCTAACCATGCTAACGGCAAATGCAATATCAGGTCGAGTGTGAGATAAATAGATCAGCTTCCCTACCAACCTTTGGTACTGCTCCCTGTCAACATCCTTTCCATCTTCAATTCCCAATTTAATATTGGGTTCAACTGAAGTTTCTGCAGGCTTGCACCCAAGCATACCTGTTTCTTGTAGCAGGTCTAGGATATATTTCTTTTGAGATAAGGAAATTCCCGTTTTGCTACGAGCAATTTCCATTCCAAGGAAATATTTGAGTGATCCAAGATCCTTTAGTTCAAACAGATTAGCTAAACCCCCCTTTGAAGATTTTATTTCCTCCCAGTCATCACCTGTGACAATTATGTCATCAACATAAACAATGAGGATAACAATTTTGCCACAATCGGAGTGTTTAAAAAATAAAGTGTGATCAGTCTGAGCTTGGATAAATCCCCTTTCTTTAACAGCACGAGTAAATTTTTCAAACCACTCTCTAGGGGATTGTTTAAGTCCATAAAGAGACTTCTTCAACATGCATACAGAACCATCTCCTTCTTCAAAACCAGGTGGTGGATCCATGTAAACTTCCTCATGTAAATCCCCATTTAAGAAAGCATTCTTTACGTCCAATTGATGCAAGGGCCAATCAAGGTTGGCAGCAAGTGATAGTAGGACTCGGATAGAATTAAGTTTGGCAACAGGAGCAAACGTCTCCTGATAGTCTATCCCATAAGTCTGGGTAAATCCTTTGGCAACCAATCTAGCCTTATATTTGTTGATGCTGTTATCTGCATTAAATTTTATTGTGAACACCCACTTGCAACCTACAGTTTTCTTTCCTCTGGGAAGTACCACGGACTCCCAAGTTCCATTTTTTTTAAGTGCATCCATTTCTTCAAAGACAGCATCCTTCCATTTAGGGTCATTAAGAGCCTCTTGGGTATTTTTTGGTATTTTTGTACCGTCTAATATAGTGTTGAAAGCACGAAAACCTGGAGACAACTTTTCATATGAAATGTGATGAGAAATAGGATGAGCAGTGCAAGATCTAGTACCTTTTCGAAGGGCAATAGGCATATCTAGGTCAGCTGTACCAGTGTTCTCAAGTGGATTGCTGGAACTAGGACACGGGTCAGAATCCTGGCAGTCTAGAGGATCTTGAGGAGATTTACGCCTGCTGTAGAATTTTCCCCATATACCGGGAGGATCTCCAGTCTCTGGTACAGTTCCTGTCCTTGTCTCCTGTACATTAGCTCCCCCTGTCTCCAAAGGTAAAGGAACAACAGATGTTTCCAAAGGTAAAGGTAAGACAGAAGAATTATTTGGAATCCAAGACTTGTCTTCTTTTACACCGATAGACTCCCCCTGAAGAGAAGTCGAGGGAAAAAATGATTGTGTTTCATAAAAGGTAACATTCATAGAAACGAAGACCTTTCGAAGAGAAGGTGAGTAGCACTTGTAACCTTTTTGATTAGGAGGGTACCCTATGAAAACACATCTAATAGACTTTGGATCAAGTTTGGACCTTTGATGTTGAGGAATATGAACAAAAACTACACAGCCAAACAACTTTGGAGGAATATAAGAGAGAGCCCGAAAGGAGGGAAAAGAGCGGGTAAGGCAAAAAATGGGAGAATGAAAATTTAGGACACAAGAGGGCATCCGATTGATGAGATATGAGGCAGTCAAGACGGCCTCCCCCCACAGGTATTTAGGGACATGCATTGAAAACAAGAGGGCTCTAGCAACTTCAATGAGATGTCTATTTTTTCTTTCAGCCACCCCATTTTGTTGAGGGGTGTTAGCACAAGAACTTTGATGGATAATACCTTGCTTGGTTAGGTAATCACCAAGAACAGAATTAAAATATTCAGTACCGTTGTCCGTTCGCAGGATTTGGATAGAGGTCTGGAATTGAGTTTGTACCATAGCATGAAATTTTTTAAAAGTGGCTGCCGCTTCAGACTTATCTTTTAGAAGATATACCCAGCATACTCTAGAATGATCATCAATGAAGGTAATAAACCAACGAGTTCCAGATATATTTTTTTCACGAGCTGGCCCCCAAATATCACTATGAATCAATGTAAATGGAGACGAAACATGATAATCTCTGGGAGAATAAGAAACACGAGAGTGTTTGGCAAACTGACAATCCTCACAAAAAAAGGAACTTGGTTTTTTATTGATAAATAAGTTTGGAAACAACTTTTGAAGATAAAAGAAATTTGGGTGTCCTAAACGACGATGCCACAACAAGACATCATTACAATCGTCTGATAAACATAAAGAGTGGTTTGCAAAAAATCTCTTTTCATGAGAATCTTCTTCAAAATAGTAAAGCCCTTCTTCCTCTCTAGCACTGCCAATCATCATCCCCGAATCCTGTTCCTGAAAAACACAGGTTTTGGCAGAGAATTTAGCAACACAATGCAATTCAGAGGAAAGTTTACTAATAGAGATCAGGTTACAAGTAAGAGAAGGGACATGAAGGACAGAATTCAGAGTAATATGTTCAGAGAGCTTAATGGATCCCTTTCCCGCAATAGTAGAGAAACTACCATCAGCAGTCCTTATTCGTGACTGGTGATAATAAGGGATATAAGAACAAAACAAGGATGCATTACCTGTCATATGATCAGAAGCTCCTGAATCAAGAATCCAACGACTACTATGATCAACATGGAGTGCCATACCTTGTTGAGCAACATGACTAGTTGCCTCAGCAGATTTAGACATCACTTTCTGAAAGTGCTCATACTGAGCTTTAGGAATGAATACACCATCGGAATTTGGAGATGCATGAGACTCTTCACCCTTATCATCAGAAGAGATTTGATAAGCACGACTCTTATTTGGCCCCTTTGCTTTCCAGTTTGGTGGTTTTCCATGAATTTCCCAACATTTTTCGCGAGTGTGACCACTCTTATTGCAGTGAGAACACCATCGGTCAGAACGTTTTGCATCACTAGGGGAACGAGGAGTATGTTTTGCTACTAAAGCAGATACATCGGAGGATTTAGAGTTCTTGTCCCCCAACATTACCTTTCGGCGAAGTTCTTCCCGTCGTACCATAGAAAAAGCAGCTGCAATGGAAAGTAATGGGTTCTGCCCCAATATCCTTCCACGAACATCATCAAGATCACGATTAAGGCCAGCAAGAAAATCATAGAGACGTCTTTTCTCTAAGTAACTTTTAAACCTTGCATTGGCTTCTAAACCTTGAAGATCCGCTGCATCATAAAGGTCCAACTCCTGCCACAGAGTTTTTAAAGCAAGAAAGTATTCAGTAACAGACATCCCCTCTTGATGTAACTCTCTTACCTTGGTGTTGAGTTCAAAAGCCTGAGAAGCATTGCCCAGGTCAGAATAATATTCTTTAACGGCATCCCAAATTTCCTGAGCCGTATCAAGAAACAAATAAGTTTGACTGATATCAGGATCCATAGAGTTAGTCAACCAGGTCATGACCAAGGCATTTTCAGTCATCCATTTATCATAATCAGGTTCATCAGCTCCAGGTTTTTCCTTTTTTCCATCAAGATACCCCATTTTCCCTTTTGCTTGGATAAACAGCTTGACAGATTGATGCCATTGCACATAATTTTTACCGTTTAAACGGTGGTTAGTGATCTGTATAGCTGGGTTGTCTCCGAAAGATGAAGAAACACCGGAAATATTACCGGATAATTTTTCAGAATGCTTATTCTCAACCTCAATATTTTCAACTTCCATTGTTAAAAAAAAAGGAACTCAGAACAGGGACAAAATCAAAGAACCGAAGAGGAACCAACTGGACCCAGCAAGAAAAGTGCTCCAATCGAGATTTAAAACCTCAGAACAGGAAGAGGGAGGCCAGGCGAATCATTCTGTGAAAGCCGCGTGGCAAACGGAGTCCGGCAAGGCGGCGCGTGGCTTACACGCGCCGGGAAGGCAGTCCTGCTGTGGCGGCGCGTGGGAGACTTTCCGGCGACGGGGCTGACGTGGGTCGACACGGAAATGGCTGCTGAGTCCAATGGTGGCCTTGGTTTCGTGATTGAAGGGGTCCAGATATGATTTCTGAGTTATAGTAGGGAATGGTGAAAAAAAAAAAAATGAAAAGAAAAGGAGAGATGAACGTGGAGGTTTAACAAAATAATCACAGGATAACCTGCTTTGATACCATGTAGAAATATAAGACTGAAATATACTTTTTCATATATTGATTGACACCCAAAGGGTTCATTATATACAGATTACAAAGTAGTTAAGGAGATGAGGTAATACATAAAATACACAGTAACCAAAGAGACATCACACTAACCAAAGAGACATCACACTAATCAAAGAGACAAGTAGTTAGAAATAATTAAGAGACTCTAGAATATTCTACAATTACATATGAACAGAGTGGTTGGATGATGTCCTGCTAGTCCAGTTGAAGCTATCGTGTGGAACAGTTCTCTTTTTGCAACCCAAAAAAATAATGTGCATTCAGGTGTTGGGCAGGCTGTGAAATTGTATACTTCCTTGCAAGCGGTGATGTCTGATGCATTTTCCTTATCTACTTTGTAGTTAGGAATATATGTAGTTGAAATTTTACATTTCTTTTGGGGAACAAATAAATAATAATTTCTGTGGTTGTGGATTTAGCTGCTTGTGTTATCAAGTTTCAACCATTCCTGTGATCAAATTTTTTTCCCCCATCTTACCTAAAAATTGCATTTTCAGGTGCCATCCTTCTTCATCCGTAAGCTAGTTACCCAGGTTTTTTCCTTCATCAATATTACACTCTTCAACAGGTAAAAACCATAATTGTGTGAAAGGGTTTTTTGTAGCTTTCAAATCACTAATTTGCTTTGTTGGTTAGTTGATTTTCCTTTGTTCAGTTTTCTTTATTTTTCTTTTTTATTTAATTTTAATCTTTCTATCATATTTGTAGTCTTCTTTTGCGGCATGAATGTTGCACATTCTCAAATGGTGAATATGTAAAGTCTGGTCTCGCAGAACTGGAGAAATGGATAGTTAATGCAAAAGAGGAGGTACACTGAGCTTGCTAGTAGTACTTCGAGATTTTAGTTTTATGGTTTGACAAAGTACTTGTGAACTGTAGTATGCAGGAACATCCTGGCACGAGCTGAATTATATAAGACAAGCTGTTGCGTTCTTGGTATACTGTCTTATTTTGGTTGGATTTCTAGTGGTATCAAATAGAATTGCTATCTTATTTCTGCTTTCCTTCCTTTAAATTAAAAGGTAATACATCAGAAGAGGAAGAAATCTTTGGAAGAGATTCGGCAGGATCTTTGTCCGGTATGATTATCATATTAATGGGTTGCAATACCATTTTTATCACGCATGGGCCATGAATGTTTGATTCTAGTTGTTTCTAACTGATTTAATGTATTCGTGAAACTCTTCAATTGGGAGTTGGGATGAAAATTTTTGATAATACGAAACGTATATCTGGATGTCAATACAATAGAACACTGGTAATCAGATAACTGTTTGATTGAATTTCTATTAAAATTCCTATTCATGTTACTGGTATTGGGATGATACCAGCCCCAGAAATGGATGTTTTTACACCTTCCTGGAGATCACTCAACAAGAAGGAAAATAATGAAAGAAACGACAGACACTTCAAGGGATCTGCCTCCTCCTCCCACTCCTTTTCTGCCATCTCCTTCCATCTCACATTTATTCCTTCCTTCCAACCAATTTCCTCTCCTCTTTATTACCTCCCGCAACATGTGCAGGCTGTTATATCCCTGTTTCTCAGAGTTATTCATATTATTCTCACTGCCTATATGGACTCCTGTCCCCTGCTTTCCCTCGTATTCTTCTTACCATAGAGCAACAGGAGAGTGAGTAAATATTTGCTTGAACATCATTAATTCATTTATTTGTTGAAATTTATATTTTCTTCTAAGAAAGACTATTATATTGGTATCTCCATTAGCAGTGCCTCTCATGCCTGACGGTTTTAAGAATATTTGGCGAACAGTTAATGAATTTAATTGCACTGTTAAGGGAGCATGTTTGGTCCCACTTACTATGGGAGATCTTCCTTTTACCCCGTGTTATTTCTTCTTTATTATTTCATCTTTTAAGTGCATGCCTGATTGTTTTGCATTCATTAAGGGTGCAATGTTCTTGATATACAATTTGTCGAAGCATATAAAATTGGGAACAAGGCTAACTGAACTTCTTTAACAGGCATTGACTGTGAGGCAAATCTATCGAATCAGTACTATGTACTGGGATGACAAGTATGGAACCCAGAGCGTGTCCAATGAGGCAAGTTTGTTTTTAATTGATTCAAAATACAATTATGACGGTAATTTCGTTAGACTTCTGAAATATAGATGGTGAACAGGTAGTTAGTGAAATGAGGGAAATTGTCAACAAGGATAATCAGAATCTGACGTCAAATTCTTTCTTGTTGGACGATGATCTGAGGTACACTGCTTTCTGCCATCTAAGTCATTTTCACATACTTGCGGTTTTAACATATTGCTGGACGAATCAATGTGAATAGTTGACCTTGGTTGCTGATGAAAATTACTGGACTTTTATGGCCAGTTTTTACTTTAATCGGAGTTTTGATTCTGTTTTTAATTTTTAAAATTGTAATTACCATACCTCAAAATAAGGTCATATTTAATTGTACTTGTTTTTTTAACCTTTTTAGTTAGAATAAAGGAGAGAATAAAAGGAGGGAAATGAGTTAGAATAAAAAGGGAAGAGGGCCTAGTTGTTTTATTTTCTATGTTAGTTACTATATTTATCATTCTGTTTTTTTTGAAAATTCTTGGTTTCAATCCTCCCAGTTTCAATAATTGAGAAGAGGTTCCTATCACCAGCAAAAATTTTTTTTGAATATATTTTTGTTTTTAAAACATTGGGATCAGATTATGCCATTTGATGGTTTTTCTACTCAGGTGGTGCAAATACATTTTGTTATTACTATTTTGGTGCAATTTCATTATGGTCCAAATTGTAGGAAGCTGTGGGTCTCACCCATGACTTTGTTGCAATTTTTTTTTTTTTTAATTCATGTTTTGGGCACCAAGCACGCTTATATATGTGTTTAATTCTTTTAATATTAGTTTTATGAATTCAAAACCAATGCATAATTCCCGGCCCGGGAAATAATTTTAGTGCAAGTCAGGGCATGCATCTACTACTTCACTAATATAGTACTAAGTTGTTTGTCTAGCTAACGAATTTATAAAATTAAAATTTAAAATTACTTATATATAAGTTATCTTTGGTGCCCATCACTTAAAAAAAAAAAATAAAAAAATTCTAGGCCCTTATGCAATTTACCCCATTTTGAGAATTAAGTTTGAAATTACCCCAATTTCTGGTGCACCACATGAGTAAAAAAGCCGCCATTTTAGATTCCTTGGTCTGAACCTTCAATTCTTGTTGCAGCATTCCTTTCTCTGCTGAAGACATAGATATGGCAATCCCTGCTATAGATCCTGATGACATTGTTCTCCCAGCATTCTTGTCAGAATATTCTTGTGCCCTGTTTCTTAATTCAGATTAGAAGTGATTGATCTACAATTTCATGATCGTTACTGAAGCTTGACATTTAGGTTCAATTTTTTTATCTCTAATGAATCAAGATAACCATTTGTTCTTGTATAAGTAGTTATTATCTGTTCTTCCACGGAGAGAGGAGCTGATGGGGGATTCACAAGCCTTGATCCACTTGGCTACGTCCGCCCCCTGTCCTATGTAAAAGGTTACGAAGACTTCAATTTCTTCGGTTTTGTTCTCATTCATGTCAATAGTATACACATTGGAAACACAAGCTTCTCTTCTCAAGGACAGCAATCTTGTTTGTGGTCAGATATTGTTAATCATGATATCAAAGATAGAAGAGTGATTCTCATGGTTGATTTGTAATTTGTCCCAAAGTTACATGCTTCAACCAGCATTTTGTAATTATTCTAGTATAGATTATGGTGTAAGCTTCACATGCTGCTTCTGTTATTATGCAGCCCATCTCTTACGCATTTTATTAGTGGTTTTTATGTTGTATTCTATGTAGATATGCAATTGTAACTAGTGCCTTGGCAAAAGAAATGGAACTTCATTTGATTGATGTAAATAGTAGCCCTACTGAAATTCTCCTTTGTGAGTTCCAAATTATTAGTTTTATCTTCTGCAATTTGGTGTCTCGTGGTCAATTGTTTTAATTTTGGTTTATCTGTTGCGTAGTTTGGCCGCAAATCAGATAATAAGGTGTCAAATGATCTTATCCTATATATATATATATATGAAAGTATTAAATATAAGGAATCATAATCATATAAAAGATTAAAAATAGTGAATCAGAATCATACACTTGTCGTTGCTATACGTACGGATGGTGAAATAATTTTACCTATTAAAAATAGAGGGGTGATAGTAGTCGTCCTTGCCAATGGATGTTTGTTTTTGTCTTCCTTTTTGTCCATAAAAAGCCAGTCATTGGCGATTCACGAAGAATGAAACGCTTAAATTTTCTAGATCTTAAGAAGGATTTATCTGTTACGTAGATTCCTTTACAAATCTGGTTGATATGTGAACGTGTTGTCACATTGCTAAGGACGCAGATTTCGGATGACTAATATTATGCGGACGTTGATTTACAATTATTATGTTTAACGACGCAAATTGAAAATGAAAGGGAGGAGTTTATGATTGCCTGCAATATCATATTCTTACTAGTTAATCTGAAGAGATCATAGGCAAAGACTCATCTATGGTTTCTTCTACAAATAGGACTAGAGCAATATATTCATTCAAATGAGTTAAACGTTAATAACATAGTTTCGAGTTATGAGGTTTGTTTACTATGATCCATGAGCTGTTTCATTTCCAATGGAGGAGCTTGACATCTTGATTGTTGCAGCAACGGCACATTGCTGTAGATCAACAAAGGAAAATGATCTCCAGGCAGAGAAATTCCGCTTCAAAGGAGAGGATGGAGCTGTACCAGAAGGAGACAGTACTCTATGTCGAGGATGAAGTGGTGGAAGTAGTGGTGATGACGAATTTGAGGTGGAAGAAGAAGATTCTTCGCTTGTAATACTACTGCTGCTGTCAGAGTTGTTCATGGCAATTGCAAGAGCAAGTGAACTTCTACTTAAGCTTATTGTTCTCTTAGAAATGCCACCACCATTGCTTCTTAAAGGGTAATTTCGATTCTTGTCCAAAACATGATTGAAAGCCATCAAATTCCTACGTCTCCTATTGTAAGCATTCTCTGGTTTTGCAATGTCTTTCACGGTTGGGGAAGAAGCAGCATCAAGCAAGCTCGTGAAGGACTTAGACTTGCCATTATAGAATTTCGAGATGCCTCTCCTGCATAATCATTTCATAACTCCAACCATCAATTAAACCATAGATCAATTAACAAGTTACTACTATTTTTAGTAAAAACTTACTTGATACAATTCTATAGCTGAATTTCTTATACACGGGGAAAGACAAATTCAATTGCTAGAGATCACATCAGACACTAGTTGATGGTTTCACTATGATCACCAAATTTCATCATAATGATACTAATAATAACCATGAATTGATTTTACAATATCATCCCAAAAAAAACAAAAAATTAACAATTCAAAACGGAAACAATAAACTTACAAATGAATTTGATCTAAACTAAGGGTAAAAAAAAAAAAAAAAAAAAACTATTGTATGAGTAAAACCATAAAAGTGAAAGATCTAATATCATATGTTATAAGGATCTAAAATATAAGATAAGAGCTGGAAATGCACAACACGAGAATAGAGAATAGAGAAGTGTACCTGATGGGAAGAACCTCTTCCAAGGTTTCCATGGCGTGCAAGGATCCATTGTAGGCACTCTGAGCCTCGTTTTCTGCACTTTCATCATCCGCCATTGATCTCTCCGACGACACATCGCTGTTCCTACCGATCGACGACGAAGATGACGACGACGTACTGCACCGCTCCTCAGACACCTTCGCCGTCTCCAAGACATCGAGTAACACGGAGGCGCGTGCCACCGCCATCGTCAACTCTCCAAACTGAACGAAGGAAACAGAAGGAAGAAAAGAGAAAGAAAGAAAACAAAAAAAACGAAGACAGAGAAAAAAAAAAAGAGTGTGTGTAAGAATGGGATAGACACAAACGTAAGAAATAGCAATCTTTTATTTATTTGTTTGCTTGCATGTTTGTAATTTTGGTTAGAAAGAAAAAGTAATTAGATTGTCGAATAATGCTTTTTTTTTTTTTTGGTGGATAAGGTATCCAGCAACGTGATACAGTATATTTCTGTCCTATTTATTTTTATTATTATTTGGCCTTATCCTGATCCACTGGATGCTAAAAAAACGAGGTATCCTTTATTTTCTTTTCCTTTTTTGTTATTATAAATGAGCTGTTATCCAGTGCTTGTTGTCAGTTGTAACGACTTGATAACTATCTTTTTGCCTTAAAAAAGTATTAACTCGTTTTCAATTTTTTCTTTTTTATTCTTTTCGTGTTTATGTTCTACACTGCATTTTCTTGTTATAAAATGTTTATTTTCCACTGTAACAACTTTTTTTACTATAAGAAAGGTTATATATACTATCATTTTAATCTTATTATTTTGAAATTGGATTACTTTGAAATTAATGACAATTAATTTTTTTTATTTTTTATATCGTTGAATTCAAATTGATTTAACATCAACCAATCAGGTAGTTGGAACATTATTTACTATCATCCAAATTGATTTTTAGTCAGAGTATATAGGATATTAATACATGGAAATAAATAAACAAAATTGAGTTATAACTCTCGATTAAGAGAATATGAAGAAGCGTGTAAAAAAGTGAAAGATGTATACGGGCTTTTTCGAATTTAAAAATAAAAATAAAAATTATATACTCTGAAATTTCTCCTAATTGTTGTAAAACATGCTATTGACATGTGGTGGATGACTATTAAAGGTAAAATTAGTTATGGTGTTTCGTATGTCTAGTGATCTTTGGTGTGCCTAATTAAAGTGTAACCATTTTACATAATGATGCATTATATTATGTAGTGTAACTCCTTTTCCCATTTATATTGAAGTCTTATAGGAGAAACAAAAAGATATAGCTAGTTGCTAAAGAACTAGACTCTTAGAATCCAAATTTTAATTATTTTCCTCTTTTTCTCTATGTTTTCTCACCATATTTCATAACGCGTTATTAGTACTATCAAGTCTTTGGTGGTTTAGCAACACGCTTGAGTCTTTTGGATAACAAAATTCTCATTTTAGTGGTACAACAAAATTTTTCTTGTTTCATTTCAAGCACAAGTCTCCGTGACGAGTTTGATCAATATATAAGGAATACACATTTTTATCCTTTATTCTTGTATTTATATATTTTTATGGCTTAATTTTGTTTCTTTCTCCATGTTATTTCCAAAATGAATGTTTTTTTATGTGAAAAATTCTTGAAGAAATCATATTTAAAGCATCTTGCACAAATGAATGGATATCATTGGCCATTATTTATATTTGTACTATAGCTCTTGAAGAACTAGGGTTTTAGACCATAATTGAAAAAATACAATTAATTTTTCAAATGATTTGAAAGAAGGAAATACTCTATCTTCTATATCTCTTGAATATGCTCATGCAATAGCCATGTCAAGAAAACTTATTCAGAGACAAATATTCTAAATCAAGTTTATGCATTTTTATGGTTGAAGAAAAAAATATTGCTGATGAAAAATCATAAAGTGAATGTTCCTTGAAGTGAATATTCTAAATAAGCATATTCCAGTTGTAAATCAATGGGTTTAACTATATTCCGGAAGTGAATATAATTATAATTTTAAACATGTCATTTGACATTGTTACTACTAATATGGTGCAATTGTATATTTGTCTTATTTGAATATCTTTATCAAATAAATTATTTGATTGGTCAGTAAAAATAATTAGTAATTTTTACTTGATATATATGAAAATACAAATTCATTTGAAAGCTCCAAAAGAGCTAGTTATTTTAGACAAGCATCATTATAATTTCTAGTATTGTAAACTTGATTCAATGCTTTTGAGCTTGTGTTATGTTTCTTGGAATAATAAAATTACTAATAAGATATGTTATTGATTATGGTATATCCGGGAGAAAACTACTAAGCTTTAAAAAAGATATTTGATGCCATGATTATCTAATTGAAATCATGAATGAGAATAATATTAAATATCTTAGATTACATCTTTTCGACATTTCCATAAAATTGTATTGATAAAGTGCAAGTCCTTTCTTCTGAAGTGTGTTTCAGATACATAAATTCGATAGAAATTAATAATTTACTAACTAGAAGTTAGTTGATCTAAAAAGTATTTACCTCTTGGCACGGGAAATTAGACCATTTGACTCTCAAAATAATGAGAAAGATATTGGGTAAAGTAAGAATTTTGATTAATACTATCATTATGGTACCGAAAAATGACATTGTTAATGTATCTATTACAAATACGATAAAGTGTTGCTTATGGAAATTATTCATTTAACCTTGGCCTTATTAATTTGATGCACTTGTGTATATTTTTTTCTTTGAACATTCTGATTGACAAAATATTTCATTGATGAAAGGGAAAACCTAATAATTTAAACCCATGTTATTAAAACCGACCCGGTTATTGATCCAGTCAAGGTACCGGGTCACTGGGTCAACCAGCGGGTCACTGATTCAATTGCATGACCCGGTAAATATATACAAATTTATAATTTATATTAAAAAATTACAAATATATGTAAAAGTTAATATTAATTTTAAATATTTAAACTTTATTAATAATACATATCATGCTTCGTATTTCAAAAAAAAAAAGCAACCATGGTTTTTTTTTTGAAGTTTACAGGAATCGAACACAGACACACACACTCACACACACACCCTATTACACACACCCACAGCACTATGCTAGCCCCAGTGGATAAAAGCAACCATGTTTCAAATGCACTAGCTTAGCAAACTACCCATTTAAGACAATAATAAATGCAATCTGTACGTATCACTTCCCAAGAAACCAATTATGTTCTCACTTCACACGTTTCCTTCTTTTCAAGCCACTCTTATCTTCTACTTTTTTGTTGGGTAAGCACTCTTCTTTTTCTTTACCATTGTTTGTCATGGCCTCAAGCATGACCATCGTCCGCTTCGTTGTGCAATGCTTGCCTCCGCCATCTCTACACCGACCAAGATCTTTGGCAAGACATCTATATACCATATGGTCTTTTCTTGGCGGATCCCATTCCCGACCAAGTCATCTCCACCATCTCCAGCGAAGCTTTCCCTTCTTTTCTTTTTTCCGTTGTCTATTTTTGACCTGGCGAGTCACCGGTTTTAGTAAAATTGGCCGGTTCACACTGGTTTGTTTGCATGTCCGATCCATCACACTACCTGGACCGGTCACATGATCGGTTTACCGGTTTTCGGTTCGCACCGGCCGGTCCGGTCCGGTTCTTATAACACTGATTTAAACTTATATTTCATATGTGTTTGATTTATATGCATTTGACATTTCTGAATTAGTTTGTGTTATTTTAATTACATTATATATGACATTTTTTTATGATATTTTTGTTTATTAATTCAAGACAATATATTTATTTTCATATATGGAGATTAGAAACAAGTTAGGATATATGACTACATAGATTTGTTTGAAGGATTTAAAGGAGCTAGTTATCTAGACAAAAAATAAAAATCTCATGCACAATTTTAATATCCTATATATACTCTTAAGTTAAAAATATATGTATCATGTTATTGTATACTTAAGTTTGTTATGTTCTTGTAAATTAGAAATTTACTAGATAAAAATATTTTATTATTCGACATGTGATTAGATAGGCAATCTGTCATATTCAAATAATAATAAGGGTATAAAACTTAATAAAAAATTAAAATAATATATATATATATATATATATATATATATAAAAGTAATGATGTAAGATGTAAGCTTATAAGATAAGTAATTGTCTTAGACTTATAAGTTAAGTAATGATGTAAGCTCTTAGACTTATAAGATATGTAATGATGTAAGTGTAGATACAATGTATGTTTTGATGATTATAAAGTGGCAACAACAAAAAGATAATAGTATTATTCAAGAGCAAAAAGCACCAATCATATATATGTTGATATTGAAGATGTATGATGTAGCCATATAAGAAGAATAACGACATATCAAAGTGGCAAGATCATTGAATCAAGAGAAATAAGGAATAATTAGAAGACCAACACCAAGATCAAAGACCACAAACCATTGACAACATCTAAGAGAAGTTAAATATTATAAGCATGGTGGAAAATGATCAAAACCAACAAAGTGTCAAGCATTGTCATATCTAATAAGTCAAAGCATCAAGCTCAAGTAAAGATCTAAGACACAAGACATGAAACTAAGTCTAAAATCATATTTAAAATATATCTTTAGGACTTAGAATATATATGAGGGTATATGGTAGATTGCATTGCTTGAGCTCGAAGTTTTTCTCAAAGTAAACGTGTTTTTCGAATTGCATAATCATAACCTTTATATCCTTGAAAGAAATTTGAAAAACCCATGGAAAAGATCCTTGACATATTTTATAACTTCAAAACATATTTATCAAGTTAAGATCTTTCACAAAAAGTGGTTGGAAGCAAGCTAGAACACATTTGAACTTAAAATTTATTACATAATTTCGCTTCTACCTTCCATACAATTTTTCATATCCAAGATGATGGATTTTGTAATGTCCGGCCGCTTCAAGAATCAACGACTATTCCCACATACTAACACGAGACTTTTCAGTGTGCTTTTTCTTCATGATTATCTAATTGAAATCATGAATGAGAACAGTATTAAATATCTTAGATTACATCTTTTCGACATTTCCATAAAATTGTATTGACAAAGTGCAAGTCCTTTCTTCTGAATTGTGTTTCAGATACATAAATTCGATAGAAATTAATAATTTACTAACTAGAAGTTAGTTGATCTAAAAAGTATTTACCTCTTGGCACGGGAAATTAGACCATTTGACTCTCAAAATAATGAGAAAGATATTGGGTAAAGTAAGAATTTCGATTCATACTATCATTATAGTACCGAAAAATGACATTGTTAATGTATCTATTATAAATACGGTAAAGTGTTGCTTATGGAAATTATTCATTTAACCTTGGCCTTATTAATATGATGCACTTGTGTATATTTTTTTCTTTGAACATCTTGATTGACAAAATATTTCATTGATGAGAGGGAAAACCTCATAATTTAAACCAATGTTATTAAAACCGACCCAGTTATTGACCCGGTCAAAGTACCGGGTCACGGGGTCATTGATTCAACCAGTTGGTCATTGGCTCAATTGCATGACCCGATAAATATATACAAATTTATAACTTATATTAAAAAATTATAAATATATGTAAAAGTTAATATTAATTTTAAATATTTAAACTTTATTAATAATACATATCATGCTTCGTATTGCAAGAAAAATATCATGTTTCAAATGCAATGGCTTAGCAAATTATCCATTGAAAACAATAATAAATGCAATTTGCACATACCATACCACTTCCCAAGAAACCCATTATATTCCCATTTCACACGCTTCGTATTTCAAAAAAAAGCAACCATGTTTTTTTTTTTTTTAAGTTTACAAGAATCGAATATAGACACACACTCACACACACCCACAGCCTAGTGGATAAAAGCAACCATGTTTCAAATGCAATGGCTTAGCAAACTACTCATTTAAGACAATAATAAATGCAATCTGTACATATCACTTCCCAAGAAACCCATCATGTTCTCAGTTCACACGCTTTCTTCTTTTCAAGCCACATTTTATCTTCTACTTTTTTGTTGTTGGGTAAGCACTCTTCTTTTTCTTTACCATTGTTTGCCATGGCCTCAAGCATGGCCATCGTCCGCTTCATTGTGCAACGCTTGCCTCCGCCATCTCTACACCGACCAGGATCTTTGGCAAGACATCTATACGCCATGTGGTCTTTTCCTGGCGGATCCCATTGTAGACATCTCTACACCGAAGCTTTCCTTTCTTTTCTTTTTTTGTTGTCTATTTTTGACCTGGCGAGTCACTGGTTTTAGTAAAATCGGCCTGTTCACGCTGGTTTGTTTGCATGTCCGATCCATCACACTACCCGGACCGGTCACATGACCGGTTTACTGGTTTCCGGTTCGAACCGGCCGGTCTGGTCCGGTTCTTATAACATTGATTTAAACTTATATTTCATATGTGTTTGATTTATGTGCATTTGATATTTCTGAATTAGTTTGTGTTATTATTTTTATTTTTTTGGTAAATAGTTTGTGTTATTTTAATTACATTATATATGACATTTTTTTATGATATTTTTGTTTATTAATTCAAAACAATATGTTTATTTTCATATATAGAGATTAGAAACAAATTAGGATATATGACTACATAGATTTGTTTGAAGGATTTAAAGGAGCTAGTTATCTAGACAAAAAATAAAAATCTCATGCACAATATTAATGTCCTATATATACTCTTAAGTTAAAAATATATGTATCATGTTATTGTATACTTAAGTTTGTTATGTTCTTGTAAATTAGAAGTTTACTAGATAAAACTATTTATTATTCGACATGTGATTAGATAGGCAATCTGTCATATTCAAATAATAATAATAATAAGGGTATAAAACTTATTAAAATAAAAATAATATATATATATATATATATATATATATATATATATATATATATATATATATATAAGATGTAAGCTTATAAGATAAGTAATGATGTAAGATGTAAGCTTATAAGATAAGTAATTGTCTTAGACTTATAAGTTAAGTAATGATGGTAAGCTCTTAGACTTATAAGATACGTAATGATGTAAGTGTAGATACAATGTATGTTTTGATGATTATAAAGTGGCAACAACAGAAAGAGAATAGTATTAATCAAGAGCAAAAAGCATCAATCATATGTTGATATTGAAGATGTATGATGTAGCCACATAAGAAGAATAACGACATATCAAAGTGGCAAGATCATTGGATCAAGAGCAACAAGGGATAATTAGAAGACCAACACCAAGATCAAAGACCACAAACCATTGACAACATCTAAGAGAAGTTCAATATTATAAGCATGGTGAAAAATGATCAAAACCAACAAACTGTCAAGCATTGTCATATCTAACAAGTCAAAGCATCAAGCTCAAGTAAAGGTCTAAAACACAAGACATGAAACTAAGTCTAAAATCATATTTAAAATATATCTTTAGGACTTAGAATATATGTGAGGGTATATGGTAGATTGCATTGCATGAGCTCAAAGTTTTTCTCAAAGTAAACGTGTTTTTCGAATTGCATAATCATAACCTTTATATCCTTGAAAGAAATTTGAAAAACCCATGGAAAAGATCCTTGACATATTTTATAACTTCAAAACATATTTATCAAGTCAAGACCTTTCACAAAAAGTGGTTGGAAGCAAGCTAAAACACATTTGAACTTAAAATTTATTACATAATTTCGTTTCTGCCTTCCATACAATTTTTCATATCCAAGATGATGGATTTGGATCTTGTGTTCTTCATATAAGTGGTATATATTTATTTTATCTTTCCAACAAGACCAAGATCACATAAATCCGACAACAATAGCTCAAGTCATGCTCAAGATACGAAACAATGTTATTGTTATCAAATTTTCAGTCTTCCAATAGGTTGGGAATCGATTCCTTGCACCTGGGAATCGATTCCCAAACTAAGAAATTAATTACCACCATGTGGGGATTGATTCCCTATTCCTGGAAAGGTTGAGAATCGATTCCCTAAGTATAGGAATTGATTCCCACTGCGACAGAAAGCCTATAACGGCTATAAATGGCTAGTTTTGTGAAAATCACTATAAGTACATTCCTTATTAGCCTAGAATGTTGTGATCACTATTCCTACAAATCTTAAGGATGATTTGAGACCTTCTACACTATCATTTGCATATTCTTTCATATCTTTCAAAACTCAAACGTATTTGAGCTCATATCTTGAAAATGCATATACCCATAGTGCTTCAAGTTGTATATCCACACTTTGAGAGTGTATATTCATTTCCAAATATTTCTCTCCTTGTATTCTTGAGTTAAAAGGGTTTTGAGACCCATTGTTTGAGAGGTAGCCAAATACCTAAGTAAATTTGGAGTGAATTGTAAGGTTGCCAAGTACCCGAAAACTTGGAGACTGTAAGGTATCCAAGAATCTGAAGTCTTGGAAGATTGTAAAGATTTGTCAAGCACCCGTGAAGCTTGACCGTTAGTGAAAGAGTTGATCGAGCGGCTTCAGTTTGGACGTAGGTCACAAGTGGTGGTGACCGAACCAGGATATATTGTGTTTGCAATTCTCTAAACTATAAACTCTTTATTTCTATCACTTTAATTGCTTATTTGATATATTGTATGTGCTAGAATAAGTTCTATAATTGTGATATATATTATATATTATGGATTGTTTGAATGTATTGATTAGTTTTCCACATATCAAAGTTTGCTTGAAATGATTATTTAGAAACTATAAGGGGGCTTTTGCGAAAATCTTGTAATACTCAATTTACCCCCCCTCTTGAGTATGAAAGCCATATTTCTAACAGTAAGCTTAAGATATTTTTGTTGATGGTCACCTAGGAAGAATAAGAAAGAAAGAGAAAAGGAAAGAAAAAGAAAAGGAGGAAAAGAAAGAGAGAGAGAAAGAAAGAAGAAGAAATTGAGAGAAATAAAAGAGGAAGGTAATATTGATAGAGTAAAACTTTTTCTCATTTTTATTCTTCTTAATTATTCTTTTAAAGTTGATTCCTAGCTTTGATAATGTTGTTATTCTGTCAAACTTTTTTCTTTAGATTCTCTTATATTTGATTTTATTCTTTTATTTTATTATTATCTTTTATTTAGACTTTAAATTCTTTTGCAAGTGCCTTTAGTTTTAAATTTTTTTTTTCATTTCAAAGATTGATTATCAGACATTTGGTGCCCAATAAATACAAAGGCAGAGTGTAATTTTTAACTGTTGATGCTATTGTGAGCCGACCCACAAAGTTTTGCGATCAGATAGTTATAGGGTAAGGGATGCCTTATCATGGCTTGAGCTCTGCTATACATAACTTTTTATATGCAGAGATCCACAAAATTGGGCATTTGATTAGCTTTAGTTAAATATTATACAATTTATTTTTTATTACATCATTTTTATGAAATTATTAGAGAGAATGGTATTTTTCGTTTTTGTAGCTGGACTGGTTATAGTACAAAAACTCCAATATTACTAAGATTTATCTCATGTGTGTTTTTTTATTATGCTAACATTTCCAGAAAATAAAGATGCTTAGTATGTGTTACTTGGAGTAGGATGAAGCACCATGATTAAAGATTATGAAGACAGTATGAAGTTCATGGAGATCATGTATACAAGCTTAGTTAGAGTTCTTACTGAATGAAAAATAGTTTAGAGATAAGAAACCAATGTATTTGACTCAGTCATATGTACAATTAGATTTTAAGTGTATTTTAACATATGCTTTATTTTATATACACTGCATTAGAATCTCATTATAATTCTCGTTCTTAGATTTAAAATAAGAATTAAGAAGTAATGTGATTCCTCTATACTAGTCGATTATAATCTTAGGCTAATATTGATATCTTACATGGATATTTATTTAATAATAAGGAGATTCTTTATTATAAGGAACTTTATGTGTTAAATGTTCTCAATGCAAATTAATTGTAAGGTTTCACTAGTTAAAAATATAGTTGAATACATATGGAGAGCACATTAATCCAACTCTTTGAAGTAACACTATGTTTTTAGTGATCATCATGTCAAGACTACTTATCTAGATGGAACATATCCATTTACTTCGAAAGCATTTTACGAGTATTGCATGTTAATATAAATTAATATTGAACATTTCATTGCATTTATTTATTATCAAAATAGTTACATTGGGATTTTCATTGATTGTTTAAAATTTATTTATAGACTATGCTTATGAGATCAAAATATACATCAGCTCGGGAATATGCTATAATATATGTTGCAATCTTTATTTGTATTTAATCATGTGCATATCATAATTTTTCACCGTTATAAATTATGTTTGACCAACAAGCTAATATATCTCACCTATAAAATTTTGTTTATGTTATATTATAATGAAGTTACTAATATGGGTTCACAGAGTCATTTTAGAATATTTGTTGGTATTTATTTTCCATCAATTAATAGTTTCCCCGTTATTAGGGCAAGAAAAAGATAAATAGTCAAAAGCACAAAAAATATGTTGGAACATATCAACATTGACCGCTCTAGATATACACACAAATCAAAAGAATCTTGAATCCAAGAATAATTCATTTGCTGAATGTTGCAAAACAATTGTTATAAAATTATTGTGAGATTAATTGTCCCTAAAGGACTTCCTACGAGTATGCTAACTATAGAATCTAAAGTATAATAGAAGCATGACCCATTAGTGCAAAACATATTACTTTTTGACAAAAAGAGATAAACTTCAAAGTGACTCTCTAGAAGAGGTCAATGATTATATAAATTCACCATTTCATATCTCTAAAAAAGCAACATCATAAATGGTCCCGGTACCGAAAAGTTATGAGATCTCGTTAAAATCTAGAAATATGAAGATACGGCATTATTGTTGATAATATTTTTGCAAATATAACTACTTCTAAAAATGTTAATGATAATGATCTTGAACCTCAAACTATAGAAGGATGTCGAATTCAAGCTAATTGACTAAAATAGATTGAAGCAATACAAATTATGTTGGATTCATTATGCATGCATAAAGTATATTCGAACTTGTAGTCCAGACACTTGAAGGTGTAAAAAAAAGGGATAAGTTAAATTAAAATTGCAAAATATAAGGTATGATTTTTCAGTTGTATATTTTTTAAGAAATATCCCCCTATTATAGATACAACTACTTTATATATATTTAATTAGTTTGACAGTCTCTAAAAGGCTTGATATACGTCTACTGAATATAGAGACAATATCCTTAATGTATCATTGGGTAATGACATATACATATGAAAATCCTTGAAGGATTCTGTTAGGAATAAAAGGAAAGCTGGAGCTCCTACCTTGGCAAAGGACTTCGTGGTTAACATTAGAAAATAAACACAATTATAGCATTTATCAATTCAACAACGTATATCAATAACAGGTGTAGTTATGTGTAACAGATGTAGTTATGCTGAATGTAACAGGTGTAGCCTTGTGGAATATTAATAGTGGGGTATTTTAGTGCTACGTGGTATTTGTGTGGCTGGAAGTCATTGGTGTTGCATGTAATAAAACCAATAGTGTAATCGATGGAAAAATATTCATTCAATTCATAACAGAAATTCTTCTTCTCGTTACCCTTCTTGTCAATGTTATTAAACTCTACCCGGTTAATGACTCGGTCGAGGTACTGGGTTAGTGGGTCACTGGTTCAACCAGTGGGTCACTGGTTGAACCGCATGACTCGGTGAGTATATATAAATTTATAATTTATATAAAAAATTTAATATATTTAAGTACTTATAAAAAATAATCTTAATCTTAAATATTCTCTTTTTTTTATAAATAAGCATTCTTACTTTATTAATAATGAATATTACATTTTGTATTCCAAAAGACAAAATATTACATTTCAAATACAATTTAATATAATAAATTTTTTAAAAATCGTAACTTTGCAAAAGAGTGTTCCATTTGACAATATATTAAACTACTTCTTTCACTTCAATTAATCACATTCCGTTTTCCAATACAATGTAATAAATGAAAGTACAAAAGCATTGGTCATTTTTATCTGCTATTTCATAGCCCTACTTGACAGCTATTTCACAGCCCTATTTGACAGCTATTTCACAAATATCTATCGCCTCTTTTTTTGAAAACAACTATAATCTTTCTTTCTTTTTTTTCTTTTGAAAATAGCGTCGGTCTCTTTATCTGCTTCTTCTTCTTCTTTGCCATAGTTGTAGTCTCTCTTTCTTTTTTCGTCTCATTACCTGCTTCTCTCTTTTCAGTACTATATTGTTTCAATCTATAATCTTTTTTCTTCTTCATCTATGAGGGTGGTGGTTACCATGAATGAAAAAAAGACCCACCATGAAACTCGAAGAGAAAGTCTTGAAGAGAGATAAAATACCATGGTGAAGAAGGCTATGCTAGTGGATGTCAAGATCTGGAAGGGAAACGATTAAAAACCGGAAAGATTCTTTTTTTCCATCTCCGTCAAGATCTATAATCTTTCTTCTTCTTCATTTTCGACCGAATTTTTTTAAACCGGCGGGTCACCGGTTCTTAAATACTCGGCCGGTTTAACCCGATTTCCACCGGTTCATACCGGGTGGTTGACATATCCGATCCAATAGGTTGCCCGGACCGGTCACACGACCGGTTTACCGGTTTCCGGTTCGAACCGACCGGTCCGGTCCGGTTTTCATAACACTGCTTCTTGTTCTCTATTTCTCTATTGGGGCTAGTCCCTTAACATTGGTGCTTCCATTGAATTGGACCTCTGAAGATCAAAGATGAGAATTCAAGATTTAGCATAGGAGATGAGTTCTTTTCAAGTGCATGTAGATCATAGCTTGGGGGAGATTCAACAACGCTTCGGTGACCATCAAACTCAGCTCGAGAAAATCAATGCCCAGCTGCAACAGATCCATGCAGTGATTTTGGGAGCGGAGAATCGGATGGGTGAGAATGTTCCACCACGAAATCAAGTTTCTGTCAACACAGAATCTCTAGGGCATAATCACTCAAGGTTCGACCCCAATGACCCGAGGAATGTGATGAAATCGGTTAAAATGGAGTTGCCCTCTTTTGATGGAAGAGATCCTATCAGTTGGATTTTTCGTACAGAGTTGTATTTTGGGCTGCAACAAATACCAGAGCCCCTTAAGGTTCTTTTGGCTGGCATGAAAATGGAGGGAATGGCAGGACCTTAGTTTCAATGGTTGTTTAGTGGGGGAACGATTCAATCTTGGGAGGATCTAAAAAGTGCAGTAAAGCAGCGTTTCGGTGGTCCAGCATACACAGATTTAAGGGGAGTTCTGTCCAAGTTAACTCAAGAGGGAGCCGTTAACGACTACATTCGAAGCTTTGAGGCCTTGATTAATCAGGTGACAGATTTTTCAGATGAAGTCTTAATGTGTTTCTTTGTTTCGGGCTTACAACCTGAATTTAGGAGGGCTATTCAACTTCATAATCCAACCACATTGCGTCAGGCAATGCAATTAGCCATCACGTATGAAGCTCATTTTACTGAGTTATGTGTTTCCCTTAATTCTTCCACCAAGAGATTCAACCCAAAACTCATTTCGATTGTTGAACATAATACAGTTAGTAATGTGGTGCCATCTGTTAAATCATCGTTACCAGCTTTTCCCTATAATATTCCTATCAAGAAATCTAGCAATGAAGAGTTGCGGAAGCGGAGAAAGCTTGGTCTATGTTACACCTGTGATGAGAAATGGACATCTAAGCATAGATGCCAGGCTAAGTTGTTATTGATGGTGGGAGATTTTGATGATGAAGGGGAGGAACTAGAGGAACACATTGTGTGGCAACCCAAACAAGAAAAGCAAGAGTCTCAAGGTGCAGCCCTTCATTTTCTTGATGCAGCCCTTCATTCTCTTGAAAGTGATCAAAATTCAAGAGCTTTACAAATCCAAGTTTCATTTGGTGGAAGGTTAGCTTCGGTTTTGATAGATTCTGGTAGTTCTCATAATTTTGTTCAAAAAGAATTGGCTGATAAGTTAGGGCTGCTAATGGTCAAAATCCCTCGAATGAGAGTTTTCTTGGGTAATGGAGAATTCCTTGTCTGTGAAAGGAAGTGCCATGCTGTTTCTTTGAATATTCAAGGTTGTGATTTTAAAGTTGATTTATGGGTGATTGAGTTGAACAATTTGGGAATAATTATGGGAATTATATGGTTAAGTTCCTTGGGAAGAGTAATTCATGATTATGGGGAGATGTCAATGGAGTTTAATTGGAATAATAGAAGAGTTGTTCTGCGTGATCAAGGAAGAAAAAAGTGCTGATCCAGGCTACACCCAAATGTTTGGCTTTAACAGGTGGGACTTCAAATTCAGTTATATCAGATACCTTGTTACCTGATATAGAAGCCTTGAAGAATAAAATTCCTCTGGAAGTCTGGAACATTTTGATACAATATCAATCTGTTTTCCATCTACCACAAAGATTACCTCCATCAAGAGAATGTGACCATGCCATCCATCTTGTTACAGAGGCTAAACCAGTGAATGTGAGGCCTTATAGATATGCTCGTCATCAAAAGACTGAGATTGAAAAGCAAGTAGCTGAGTTGTTGCAATCTGGTTTTATTAAAACAAGTCGTAGCCCTTTTTCTTCACCTGTTTTATGGGCTAAAAAGCAAGATAACTCTTGGAGAATGTGCATTGACTACCGAGCGTTAAACAATATAACGATTAAAGATCGTTTCCCAATCCCCACTATCGACGAACTCCTTGATGAGTTGAAAGGTGTTGTTATATTTACAAAGCTGGAACTAAGGAGTGGTTATCATCAGATACGGTTGGTTCCGGAAGATACTCCTAAAACAGCCTTTCGAACCCATGAAGGTCATTATGAATTCATGGTGATGCCTTTTGGCTTGATGAATGCTCCTTCTACCTTCCAATCAGCCATGAACTATATGTTTAAACCATACTTGAGAAGATTCATCATAGTTTTTTTTATGACATCTTGGTATACAATGGTTCTTTTATGAAGCATTTGCATCACCTCCAGGTGACATTGGCTTGTTTGCAGAAAAATCAGTTTATGGTGAAATTAAGTAAGTGTAGTTTTGCATTGCCCGAAATAGATTACTTGGGGCACTTCGTTTCCGGAGAAGGAGTTAAAGCTGACACAAGAAAGATAGCAACAATGATGCAATGGCCTCAACCAAAGAATGTCAAGAAACTTCGGGGTTTTATTGGTCTTACAGGTTACTATAGGCATTTTATTCGCCAATATGCATCTGTGGCAGCCCCTCTCACTGATCTTTTGAAAGCTGATGCATTTGTATGGGGAGAAGATGCAGAGAGAGCATTTGTTGTTTTAAAAGAGGCAATGTCTTCGACTCCAGTTCTAAATTTGCTTGATTTTTCTCTTCTTTTTGTCATTGAAATTGATGCCTCCTCAGTGGGTATAGGTGCTGTGTTGTTACAAAATAATAGACATATAGCTTTCTTTAGCAAGAAGTTGGGACCAAGAATGAGAGTTGCTTCAACATCTGTAAGGGAACTCTTTGCTTTAACCGAGGCTGTTAAGAAGTGGCGTCACTATTTGTTGGGATCTAGGTTCATGATCAGAACTGATCATCGGAGTTTAAAGGAACTCATGTCTCAGACTGTTTAAACCTTAGAGCATCAATGATATGCCTGCAAACTGATGGGATATAATTTTTCCATTAAATACAAGCCCGATGTTTCTAATATCGTGGCTGATTCTCTGTCTAGAAGAGATGAAGAAGATACTTCAGGTCATTCTTTTTCTCTTGTTTCAGAAGTTTCTTTTAACATTGTTGATCAAATTAAGAAGGAAAATGCTACAGATCCAGAATTGTTGCTCCTTCATTCAAAATTTGAGGAAGGGAACTGTTATGACTTGCATGTTTCTGTGAGAGATGGAATTTTATTTCATAAGAATCGACTTTTTCTTAGCTCCCAATCTCAATTGCGTCAAGAGTTGATGTTTGAGGCTCATGCTACCCCTTTGGGGGGTCATGCTGGTGTGACACGCACTCTTCTTCATTTATCAGCTTCATTTTACTGGCCAAAAATGAGAATGGATGTTGCTGACTTTGTCAAAAAATGTTCCACCTGTCAGTTAATTAAAACAACCACCACTCCTCCGTTTGCGTTACTGCATCATTTACCAATTCCAAGTGGAGTTTTTGAAGACCTTAGCATGGATCTTATAACAAGATTGTCACTCTCATGGGGTTTTCAGTGATACTTGTGGTAGTGGACCGCCTTACAAAATATGCACATTTTGGTGCATTAACAAGTCCATAAACAGCAGCCAGAGTAGCTTCGTTATTTTGTGACATGGTGGTGAAACTTCATGGATATTCGCTGACTATTGTCTCTGACAGGGACAGTGTGATCCTCGGCCAGTCCTAGAATTTATTGTTTAAGTTCAGTGGAACTAAGCTTCATACAAGTATTGCTTATCATCCACAATCCGACGGGCAATCAGAAGTTACAAATAGATACTTGGAGCAATACCTTAGAGCATTTTGTTTTGATGAGAATCATAAATGGTCTCTTTATCTCAATTGGGCTGAGTTTCACTATAATACGGCCAATCACTCTTCTATTGGCATGAGCCCCTTTCAAGCTCTCTATGGGAAGCTGCCAACAATGATTCCTCATTATCCTAAAGGGTTGGTAAGGGTGGAGGCAGTTGATGCAACTTTAATTCACCGCAATGAGTTGTTGGCTCAGCTGAAGAATCACTTGCAAGGAGCTCAAAATAGGATGAAGGTTCAAGCTGATAAACACCTTATTTCATTTGTTGTGGGGGATTTGGTCCTTGTGAAACTTCAACCTTATAGGCAAGTCACTGTAGCGAGGATGCACAATCAGAAATTAGCTAAAAGGTATTTTAGTCCCTTCCCTGTCACTAGAATTTTGAGCCTGGTCGCATATCAATTGCAGTTGTCAACTGGGTATAAGATACATCCTTCCTTTCATGTATTAGTTCTTAAACCATTTCGTGGTGACCATTCTGATTTAATTCCAAATCTACCTGAATTGAGCCATGACAATTGCCCTGTTCAAGAACCTGTGGCAGCTTTGATGTCACACAACAGTGCAAATGGTGTTCAATGTTTAATCCAATGGTCTCATGCGTTGCCCGAGGATGATACCTGGGAAGATGAGGCTTACCTTAGATTGTTTTATCCTTAACTAAACCTTGAGGACAAGGTTGCTTTGGAAGAAAGGGGCAATGTTAGGAATAAAAGGAAAGCTGGAGCTCCTACCTGGGCAAAGGACTTCGTGGTTAACATTAGAAAATAAACATAGTTATAACACTTATTAGTTCAACAACGTATATAAGTAACAGGCGTAGTTATGTGTAACAGGTGTAGTTATGTGTAACAAGTGTAGTTATGTTGAATGTAACGGGTGTAGCATTGTGGAATATTAATAATGGGGTATTTTAGTGCTTGTGGCATTTGTGTGGCTGGAAGTCATTGGTGTTGTATGTAATAAAACCAATAGTGTAACCGATGGAAAAACATTCATTCAATTCATAACAGAAATTCTTCTTTTCGTTACCCTTCTTGTTCTATATTTCTTTGTTGGGGCTAGTCCCTTAACGGATTCCAAAGGCAGTTATGGGTATTATTATTATTTAATTATATGAATCATTTGATAGCAACATATAAGTCCTAGAAGGACCAAAAATACCCGAAGCATATAAATTAAAACCTCAAGTGTTGTATTTCATAAGATTTAAAATGTCTTTGCATGGACTTAAAATAATATGGATGAACATGGGACAATCATCTTAGTGAATATCATATCAATGAAGTATTTATAAATAACTCCATCAGTCCATATGTTTTTATTAAAATATCGACATATGAATTTACAATTATTAAGGTATATATTGATGATTTAAATATCATTGAAACTCTTGAAGAACTTGAAAAACTACAAAAATTTATATGATGATTTTGAAGAAACATCTTGTATTAACCAAACTTTATCTCAACTTGCAGATCGAGCATTTAGCTAATGAAATGTTTGTTCATCAATCAGATTATATAGAGAAGATGTTAAAATGTTTTAACATGGAAAAAAACTCATCATTGAGTTCAGCAATGGTTGTTTGATCTCTTAACTTTGAGAAAGATATTTTTTGTGCTTGAAAAAATTATGAAAAAGTCCTTGGTCCCGAAATACCATGTCTAAATACAATTGGGGTTTGAATGTATCTTGTTAATAATACATGATTTGATATAACATTTTCTATAAATGTGTTAGCAGGATGTAACCTTACTCTATCAAACCATGCATAATTAATTGCATTATATGAAGCTAGTAGAGAATTTGTATGGTTAGATTAATGGTTCAACATACAAAAGAAATATGTGGTCTTTAAATGATCAAGGTAAAATCAATATCAACATATGAAGATAATGTTATATGTTGCTCAAATAAGGGTGGGAATATCATGGATTTCAATTGTGATGGGTTCCCAAAATCGAAGTGGAAGGATTTCTGATTTTTAAAAATAAAATAAAATTTAATTATGTACTGGATTGTATTTATATTGTCTTGGTCTCTTGGAAAGTGGAACGAGTAGTTTGCCTTGGAAAGCGAATGAGTTGTTTTCTTTTTAAAAAAATACAAATTATATTTTGAATTACATTTATTTTACATGTTATGGCATCTATCAAATAACAGTTGCAAAACAACGGTTTATCTTCAACTTGATAAATGATAACATAAATATTTTTATTGATTTTGATAATAGAATGTGTAGCATTATAGCATTCCAACAATGTTTGTTTGATCTTTGTTAGATAATGGTGTGATTTATTATCTTATATATTAAAAAATTTGGAACTAGTATCATTATTTACGGTATTTGAGTAAGTTTGTAATTCTTTTAATATAAATTCTAACTTTACAATACTTAATGGGCCATGTGGTTCAACCAATGACAGTAGTTAAATTAGTGACCCATTGCCTCGATCGGGTCAATAATTGGGTCGAGTTTAATAATATTGAATGTAACTCCTTTTTCCATTTATATTGAAGTCTTATAGAAGAAACACGAGATATAGTTAGTTGGTGAAGAACTAGATTCTTAGAATCCAAATTTCAATTGTCTTCCTCTCTTTCTCTATGTTTTCTCACCATATTTCATAACACTAATGAGTATTTACCATGGATGTATTTACGTTATCTTTGCCTGTAAAATGAATACTTTTCAAATTTGTTTTATATGTATTTTTTGGAAAAAATAATCGTAAAAGTATATTATTGGCTAGTTTTTATATAGGTCATGGGAAATGGACTGTTTACAATTTTTTTTTTTTACAAATTACATTAAGCATGACCGGTCATACATTCTTGATTGATGTATGATTGGTCATACTTATTGTATTTTGCAAGAGTTTGTAAACAAAAAATTTATAAATATAACCTTCCTCATAAATTATATTGAAAAAATGAGATTATTATTTAAGAAGATCAATTACCATAAAAAAATAAACTCAATTAATTAAAGTTAGAAACATCTCCTTAGAACAATTCCATTAGATTTTATTTTACTCCCGTACCATTTCATAAGTAGTTTATTTATTAAGTTTTGTGGATTGGGGTTCAGTGAATGTTCTTTAGTGACTTATACAAAGTCTTATACGTAAGACTTTGTATAAATCTGAATTTTTTTTCACTTTACACATCATCAATGTGATTGGGGAGAGAGAAAAAAATAACTTTTTATATTTACACAAAATTTTACCGGCAAGACTTTGTATAAGTTACTAAAAATACACAAATTTGTGTCCTTTAAAAAGATATTTTTTTTCCCATTTATTAAGCTTTGTGGATTATAACAATAACAATACAATTCATTTCATCATTTTATATGATTGTCTAAATGATTCGTTTTATGGTTTGATCAGCTATATCCAAATCGATAATAGAATCACCATATAATATATTTGAACAGATTGATACAACAAAAAAATCTGATCAGATATATTATTATATTTTTGTTCATTTTGATGACAAAAGTTTCAATGTACATAATGAGGTAAATAATTCAACAAATATATACAATAAAAAATTAAAACAGTAAGTTACACGTTTCATGGACATTTTTTCTTGCCACCAATCTTTATATCTGACATTTGTATATTTTAATTTTTTAAAGGAAAAGTAAAACTCAGTTAATTTAGTGATTTTTCATTCTTTTGAAGATAAATAAATATGCACAGTTATGTATTCTAAGAAAAATAAGTGGAATTGTATTAGAATTATTATTTTGATGGAAAATAATCATTTGCAGTTACAAAAATAACAGCATGAGGTACAAATATACATCTAATGGTTCATATTTTGTTTTCAAGTTTAAATGTATCAGAATATTGTATGGAGTCATTTTTTTAACTGAAGGATCGGAGATCGCCATCCTTATTTGGATTGTTCTGATTTGATGTTGTTGGAAAAATAAATATGGTGCGTAGAGTAGATTATGTGATCTTGCATTGAACGAGAAGAATAACATGGAGTCATAATAATTGTTTGTTGCTTTAAGAATAAGATATGTCTTAATTTATACCATTAATTGTTTAATACATCAATTTTACATGTTATTAATATCTCTTACTTAAAACATATTTGTAATGTTATAATAAAAGTGATACTCAATTAATTATACAGGAGTAGAAATTTCAAAAACACCTTAGAACTTTTCAATTTAGAAGAAGAATATACCAAATCCAATTGTGGCTGAGTAGTGCAATGAAATGAAAGAGACCATTGGACCTGTAAAGCAGATAATGACGTATTAATTGGTGCCCCTTACGGACACGTTGAGGAATCTGTCTGCGAAAATGCATAGCATAATATAAGTGAGACAATTTTCTTCATTATTATATGGTTGATGTGAGCCTTGTAGCTGATATTTTTTTTTTATCTTTCGTCAATAATTAATATTAAAATTTTATATATATAATAAATGGTAATGAAAACGATAAAGTGACATATACTAAGTGGGATTATGGAAAGAAATTATTATATTTGATGCACCAAAGATTTCTAGATAAGAGAGAGATGGATTTTGAAATATATAAAATCAGTGTATATAAGTGTGTGTGGGTGCTTAACATCGTGAGTCTTCTACTATATTTGTTGTAATTAAAAAAATTAAATAAAAGATTTAATGTCTCTCATATTATAAAAAATAAAATTATCTTTTACACACATATAAAAATATATGAGACCTATATTTTTTCTTTTTCTCTTCTCACATGCCTTCATATGAATCCTATACACTTTTATGTATATAGGAGATAAAATTATCTCTCATGAAACCCTTAAACATAAGTATCATTCTAAAGTCAAAACACATTATAAATCTTTACAAAATTTTGTAATTATATATCAAAAATTGTGTGTGCTCTTAGTGAAAGAAAATTCTTTCTCTATAAGCATATTCCCACCATTTCAGTATAAAGAAATGAAAAGGAAGAAAAAAGACACAGCACATCCATTAATTATTATATGGAAATGGAAATGAAAAGGAGAAAGAAAGATAAGAAAATAGTAACTCATATCACTTTTGAAATAAGAATATTCTTAGAGAACTTCCAATCCTCCCACATTTTTATATTGTAATGTTAATGCAGTACAACGTTGGATGTGGATGACGTGGTGATGATGAGGATTGGGTGAGGTTCAAGCTTATCCACAAGAACAAAAGTAGGGTGGGAGTGGGACCCTACCCACAATTTTATCATTCAACGCTCGTCTTCCCATAACATGATCTTTGTCTAATTCTTGCTCTTTGATGCTTCCTATTCTCCTACTCTTTTTTTAATCACGTCCCATCAACTCCTACTAGGAATCCAATAAATAACCATCATGCATATGTTCCTCAGATTAAGGAGTGGTGCATTTCATGTATCAGTAAAATAAAACTTTTTCTTGTTAAAAGAGTTCAAATAATTAGAGTTTAAATTTAATATAATGTAAATGTAAAGTTAAATAATCTATTATTCAATTATATATTATCACTTTCTTAAAGTAGCTTTTGAGATAATTATTATGTAAGTTAATTTTTTTTATGAAAAAACAAATTAGTTAAACAAAAGGTATATAGGGAATGTTGTGTTCTAGTAATTTTAAGTTAATTTATTATCACTGTGCCTTGTCCTATAAAAAAAAAAATGTTATCACTACGGCTTTACTTACGTCGTACTCTAGTTTTGGAAGGACCACATTACAACTGTCTTTTTTCTTTTCCCGAATTATATAATCTTTTTATGAGCATAGGGAGGAAGTAGGACATGATAGGAACGTGGATTGAAACACTTCAACTTATCGCATTACACGTATTTTGATTTTTACATCACGAGGTGGTGGTGGTGGTGGGGGAGTCGCGACCACCATTTCACTATCAGTTACCACCTTTCTTGTTGGTGGATAACCTACACGCACTGTTTCAAGCCTTCAACCTTCGAATATATTTGAAAGATCACAAGAAAATTATAAAATTTTGTTTCCTATACATTCATAAAATTCCAATTAAAAAGATGTTCCCTTTAATTCTCCTCAATCTAAAGACATTTTTACTGTTAAATTTTAGGATTTAGTGTTTAGAAAATAAAATTATCTCATACACATATAAAAGTATTTTTTTTCTCTCTTCCCTTCACATGAGCTCTGCTCATTTTATGTATGTAGAAAATAAAGGCCTTTATTTTTGTCATATTACATGATGTAACATGACCTTCCTACACACACAAATTTATGTGTGTCCCCATCTCTTGATTTTTCTCGACTCACTTTCTCTCTCTCTCTCTTCTCATGTGTGTACGTAAGAAATAAAATTATATCCTACCTCTAAATTCTATAACCGAACCTTTTTTTTTTTTTTGTTTATCTGCGCAAACTAATAAAATATGGGTTCAACCGTTAACCTAATTATATCTACAAATTAAATTCAAGCCCGAACCCAGCCCAAGTGAGTTTACACATTGAATTCCGAACATAGCCCACCTTGAGTTTTAGAAGCCCGAGCCCATATTTTAACCTTTATTCACCGTAATTCTCGAAGTTTAATATAGTACATAATTAGATCTATGCATATAAAACAAACATACTTATACAACCATTATTTACTTTTTGGTTGAAAATACATCAATTATTTTAAATCTATATATTTTTATCATTTGATTAAAAGTTAATCACACCTTATTACATGAACACTTAATTTATAAAAGAATAAAGCTAATCATTATTTTGAGAATATTATTTAGCGTAATTCAAATATTTTATATAATAAGAGTATTTTGAAAATTATCACATATATTCTTAAAAGTATGCATTCTGAGCCAAAAACATTTTTAAGATATTCCCAAGAACTCAGAAAAAAAAATCCAAAAAATATTAAATGCTAACCAAAGACATTGTTCTAAAATACTCAAATAATACCCACGGTTATAGTCTTACTCTTATAGAATTAACAAGTTCATGTGCACCGTATTGGTCACCTTTGCATAGGAATGGTGGTGGGAACGCAGTGTCCCAGCCGTTGCTACTTACCAATAACTTAATATAAATACAACAGTTTTATATTGCAAGAAAAATATTATCTCACCCAAAATGTAAACCTGATTTATAAACCATAGCTACCTATTTTGATGATAAGAATTGAAGCACAGAACCAATACTTGTCTGCATTTTTTTTTTTTTCCTTTCATTATCTAAATATGATTATACATCTATCAGGGACAGAGGCATCAAAGCGATGCATATCTCAATAGGAACAGAAAGAGTTTTCCAACGACAATCCAAATCGAGATATCCTAATAACTTTTTATGATTCAAAGGACAAACCTTGAGAAGTAATGCTGACCAATGATTTTCAAGACAGATTGAAATCAATATTATGAAACCACTACTTTGTGCTATAAGCTAGGGGTATATGCTATGCGGGTATATGCCATGCCACCCATGCCCAATTGTCCATTCTAAAAGCAAGACAATTGGGACAGAAAACGAACCGTTTTAACACCTCCTAATAATATTTGCAACGTTCCTGCCAATCTCTTCTTTAGTTTGTTCGCACACAGGGACATCTCCAATGTACATGTCAAAGAAAGCCCCTGCAAATTAAAATATTAGAACCTGAATTCAGTTTAATACTAGACAAAAGAAATACAGAAATTCAAAATTTGTATGATACAAGTACATAAGTTCGAATATGACTTACGACACAAATCTTTGCTGTGGACACATCCAATCTGGTTGCCACTAACTGTATGATTAAAACTAACAGTTTTAGTTGTCAACACAAAATTCTCAATAATCCACGTTAAATACAGAGACACCATTAAGAATTAAGCATGCCTTCGGAGAAAACAGACCAAAAAGATGAGGGTTTTTTTTTTTTTTCTTCTTCTTCTTCTGGTCTACCCTAAGGCCAACAATATAAACATAGTTTCAAAAGTCAATTAAGTGCAGGCAAACATTACTCACTTTCAGTAATCAGACGTCCATCAACTGTTCGTCGGAACTCAATTACTGTTCCCTGCAACGGGGCAATACAGCCAATGTAACTCTTAAGACATCATTAGTAATTTAGTATGACAGAGAAGAAACATATTGGTAGATTATTTACCAAAGGTATCGGGAAATTCTCTGTGAAGTATGAACCGAATGTCTTTAGGCAATGAAAGTCTGTGGACGGATTTGTCTGACCAAAAGCGGGGTTCAGGGGAAGTTAGAACTAATCCAGGGTAGAAACCACAAAAGATGATTTTCCAAGAGGTAGAGTACCTTAACTAATCGAGCTCGGAGTGATTTCTCAAAAGCACTGCAACAAAGCAGACAAATGAAAAAAAAATTACAAAAAAATCATCAGTATCCTTTTGCCTTGCCACCTTAATTTCAAAATCAAATTATATGCCAAATCATCAGTATCCTTTTGCATTAAAAGAGCAGACATGCCCTTTTCATAGTCTACTTGGTTGAGGATATATAAATTTGAACGGATGGTTAAGTACTCAAATCTCAATCCACCAAATCGTATTCTAAATCAAACAGGGTTCAGCAAATTCTTAGTGGAAAAAATCAAACTTCTCATATTGGTACATCAGGATGTGTGCAACGGCAATATGGAAAGTAGAGCAAAATTATTTGGACTTCAGAAACATGCCAAAATATTGTTTAAAGACTTGATACCCGCAGATAAGACTTAATATATTTTTATAGAGAAAAGGAATAAAGCACAACCACAAGGTGTCTTCTGAAAACATGTGAAGGACTGCAAATTCTAATTTTAAAAGTTAAAAGTTAAAAATCAAGCACACATTTACACAACTTAGAAAAGAAAATTATTACTTACTCTTTCACGCTGTTAATTCTCAATCCCTTGCAATTTACAACAAGCCTAACAGTCATATTAAGATCCTCCCTGCAATGGTAAAAAAAAACCCAAGGAAATGAATATCTTCTAATAGCATAACCATGAAATCAACCAAATAGCTTCTTTAAGTTTGCAAATCTCAGAAGTAGAAAATATTTAGCCAAATCATGCATTAGGACATCCAACTGATTAACTTAACCAGGTTTTTTATACTACCTATAAATGTTCATAGAACTCTACAAATTTTCCCATGTACTTTTCAATGTATAATTAATTATCATCACCGAGAAGAGAACTCTTACATTCAATAAGATTTTATGCATATATAAAAAAAGAGCACATATGATGTTTTCAGACCTGAGAAGATCCTGGTAGAAATCATGACGGTTATTCAGTTCATCAGCAGAAATTGATGCATATTTTGGGCCCAACTTCTCACAGAGGGAGTATGGATGAACATCTGTTAAATAAAAACCAAGAGTGACTCGATTAACAGGGGGGAACTTTTGCCAACAACATACACAACAAGTATCGATAATATTTCGTTTTCTTCACAAAAGGAAGGGAAAAAAAATCAAGTATTCAAGAAAACTTACAAAACCCAAATGCATAGACCTTCAGTGACTTGATTTTAACTATTGTCATGGTTCTGGATCCTGTTCCAACCAGGACCTGAAGTAAATTTAAATGATTAATTCATGTAAAAAAGCAAGGTAAATATAGAATCTCAAACACAGCATGTGGTGACCAGATCACGCAACTGATGTTGCATGGTTTACAACATATCATGCAAGGAATTGATAAATAATTCTAATATTCTCTTCCAGCCTATTACCTATACCATAAGTCATTGTTTAGTAGCTACTTATTACAACATATGGTTCATGGTTGAGTTTGACTTACTGGTAATTCATTAGTTAGATGATTGTGATTAGTTACTTCTCTACTAGTATATAAGTCACTTTGTGACTCAGTAAATTTCATTTTCTTCTCTTAATTTTCTTTCCTCCCTATATGTTGAAAAACATGGTACAGCTGCGTCTTCTTCTCCTTTTTCTTTTCTTCTTTCCTCATCTTTTTCTTTTCTAGATTATCACTATTTCATTTCTCATAAAATCAATCCAAAATTTTCCTTCATTATCTTCAATCAGTTCTATATCAATCATTCCCAAAATTCCAAATTGGGACTAATGTAGCTGATTTCCACCCACCCTCCAAGATTTCTACTTTGTTCCTTGCACCAATCAGCTTCTAGAACACACTTTTTCCCATTCCATAAACTCATTTTCTCTAAAATTTTCTCTTCATCTTAAGTAAGATTTTCTCATCGTTCCATTTCTGTTTCTTCTTCCCATTTTCAGAGTGTTGGCATTTTTTTGGTTTAGATATATGAGTAATTTTCTGGTTTTCACTCCTTGGTTTGTTGATCCCATTCTGCTCCTTCAAACCAAGGTATGCTTTGACTGTTCATAGATTTTCATCTCTTTTTTCCCTCCTTTGATTTTCCCTGTTTTGTAAGCTTATATTCCTATGTTTGTTTATCCCATTCTGCTCCTTCAAACCAAGGTTTGTTGATTTGTAATATTCCTATGTTCCAGACGGTCCCTTTTTAGTCCTTTTTCCTCTTCATCTCCCCCCTCTTCTTCTTTTCCCCTTCTTTTATCACTTATATAAATATATATATATATATAGATATATATATATATATATATATTATTGCTATTTTATTTTATTTTATTTTATTTTATTTTTATCTTTTTTCAACCCTTTCGTATCTTTTATTTGGGTTCATCTACCACCGACTCCAATTAATTTGGGATAAAGGTGTTGTTGATGTTGATGTAAGCTCATAGCAAGCTTCAGAGATCTGACCATGGCTTTGTGGCTGTCATCTACCTTACAATCATTGGTTATGCACCAGAAAGGTTTTCTGTTTTTGCTTTATTCAATCTTTTTTTAGTTTTTGGTAATCTGCAATTTGTGGTGTTTCCGGCATGAAGTTCCAGTATGTTTTTCTTGCAACTCTTGGTAGGCCATGGTGTTTTTTGGCACACATTAATATGAGCCAAAAGAACCTTTGAAAGTTAGGGATTCCAAGAATGCAGTTAGTGATTTCAATTCAGTTTCGTTGTGATATTTCTAAAGCGATTCTTTTTGCTTGGAACATGAGCCGTGGAGATGATGCAATAAGAATGATGTGGCCTAAAGAAAGGTTGACGGCTTCTTGGAGCTACAAACCTTAACCAGTACAAAAAATTCACCATTCAATTTTAGATTTTCTTTCTTGCTAGCCGATGTGATTACAGCATAATTTGTTGTCTTTTGTAATTAGGGTTGTTGTTGATTGATATGAGCCATATTGTCATCCCAAGTTGGATACTAAGAACACATCCTCCAGCTGGAGGGGCACTACCACATGTGGTTTATGGGTAGAGTTTCATCAGTCAGATGATTGTGATTTGTTATTTCTCTACCAGAACATAAGTCGCCTTGTGGCTCCATTGTAATCAATTTCCTCATTCAGTAAATTTGATTTTCTTCTTTCCTCACTCTTCTCTCAATTTTGTCTCCTATCTACCACGTTTCCAACCCCTACTAGCTATTTCAACATGAATTCCTCGTAGACCAGAACCTCTCCATACAAGTCAGAGAATTGTCAAGCCATCAACACAAGTACGTTCATGCAAGAAGTTCTGACACCCTAAAGCACCTTGACAATGAAGGTGTAAGATGCTTGACATTGCCTCATGCATTCCTCTTGGAACTACATTTTTAGTAGGCTTTTAGGTGGGGGACAACTCCACTGAGGCTTTAGGACCTTGGTATGGAGTCCCCATTGGGAAATCAGGTATATGCAGCCTTGGGTTTCCTTTCACTTGGAAGTTGGACAATAGAGAAGAACCACCACACCTTTCTCTTTAACCCACTGAGATGTCACTTTCTCCTCATTTGATACTCCATGACTACAACCAAGGACATGTCATTTTCCTCTTCACCCCACCATGCTAGGCTAAGAAGCCTAAACAAATAGACTTGGCTAGCACCACCTCGGGCATTATAACCCTCCCTCCTAGACTCCCCTATAAATATACAACCCAATAAACACTTGAATCAACAATCCAACACCAAGAGAAAACCATGGACATATCGGTCCCCTGCACTCAAACCTTTCTTTCATATCCTCTACTTACTTCATATCATACCCTTTTATAATTTTTCCAGGAACTATGTAATTCTTTGTTAGCAGACCCCAATTAAAAAGATCTAGGTTAAGAGGGTTAGCTGGGGATTAGGACCCAACTATATTAATAATAGAATAACTACTTATATTCAATGATAAAAAGGGATAGGGGAAGTTAGTTAGAGTCAGTTGAGAGTTGTGAGAAAGAGATTTGAAGGGAGAGAACCATGTCTCTTGAATACCCGGGCATTAGAGAGAGGAAGCGACTCCCAATTATATCATTATGGAAGAAATTGGAAGGGAGAGAACCAGGTCTCTTGAATACTAGAGCATTAGAGAGAGGAAGAGACTCCCAATTGTATCATTATGGAAGAAATTGGAAGGGAGAGAACCAAGTCTCTTGAATACCAGGGCATTAGAGAGAGGAAGAGACTCCCAATTGTATCATTACGGAACTTTGGTTTCTTATCACATTGATAGTGATCAGGGTAGTTTTCTGCAATAAAGATGCATTGCTCTACCTATTTCTGATCCAGTTTTATCAGAATCTTTTCACGGATGATATGTTTATATATGTTTGGGTGATTGGAATTAGAAGCAATAAGAAATGCTGCTTGACTATTGCAAATTAGAATCGTAGGCCATACATATCTCACAAAACTTCAATTCGTGAAGTTGTTTTAACCATGCGAGTTCACACATGGTGAGAGTCATAACTTGATACTCTGCTTCAACACTGAATCTAGTAACTACATGCTTCTTTTGCTTCTCCATGAGATAAGATTTCCTCCATTAAGAACACAACATCAAGAGGTTGACCTATCACTAGGATATCCAACCCAGTTAGCTTCTGTCTAAGCTACCATATTTGCATGGCCCCTATCTGCATATACCAAGTTACCAACCACTGCAGGAGAGCCCTAGTTATGGTGAGATAATACAGTTTTCCTACTAGTCTTAAATCCTTTCCCTGGTGTGGTAGAAGTTTAACTTTCAGATCCATAGCAGTATCAACTAGTTTATAGTCAAGCACTCCAGATTCTTCCAAAATGACAAGGGCATACTTCCTTTGTGAGATAGCAATACCATCCTTTGATTGGACAATCTCAATTCCAAGAAAATATTGTAATCAACCTAAGTGTTGTTTCAAATCATGAATACCATCATCATGATTATTTTCCAATGCTACACTAACTATTGTAACTAATTCTAACAAAACAGTACGTTAATTCCAACACCAGCTTTAGCCATTATCAATAGTATCTTAACTAAGATTCAAAACAGTTGCATGGAGCACAGAAACCAGTCATATAAAGTGAAAAAGGGCCAAAAGAACCAGAAAAACTAAACCGAATATTAACCTCAGAGTTGAAGCTGGAATTCTGTTCTCCAGCTGATATATTGTCCAGAACCACAGGAAATTCAATGCCGGTTTTGGGCTCCACCGCAGGTTTTGCCTGGTTCAAATCGGGCAATGATAGGCGAGGACATCCTTGGTGTTCAACCTCCCTAGGCATTTGGTTCGTGCCTCCATTCATTTGCGCATCAGGATTCTGCAATGGGCCAGCTAGTACATTTGATGACCTAGTGGCAAAAATAAAAAACATTAAAAAAAAAAGATTTAATTGTTATAAAACCAAGAAAGAGAATGGCATAAACATAGGCTATGCTGGGATATGTAAAAAGGGATGGAATGTCATGAGTTATCATTGTTTGTATTTCTTAAAACTGGAAGGAATGGAATGGGACATGATGTAGTCTATTGCATCCCATTCCATCCAATAGTCTCATTTTTCCTCCCACCATTTTGGAAGTATGAAATGGAACCACTCTAATAAAGTTATAATAACTCTTATCATTCCTTCCTTTTCCCATACAATGAAACGGAACAATGATATGGTAATTTTATTCCATCCCATCCCTTTTCATTCTATTCCACCCATCATTAAATATCCAAACATAGCTAGAAATACAAATAAAATCAAGGGATAGGTTATTCTACCTACCATTTTTTTCTACCTACCTTTGTCTACTACTCTAAAATACAGTTAGATCAGAATCTTAATATTTATCTTTCTCTCTTCTTTTTAGATTCTGATCTAACGGTATTTTAGAGTGGTAGGCAAATGTAAGCAGAAAAAATGGTAACTATCCCTAAAATCAACATTATTTTATTCTTATGGGTTTTATGTTTATCATGTAACATAATATAACTTCATTTTCCTACACACACATTAAACATGTTTTTCTTTCTCTTTCATCATTCCACTTACTCTCTCCCTCTTGATGTGAGAGTTGGACACAAAACTTAAATCATGTAACATAACATTAATAAAACCCTATTTTTATTGGGGGGAGGGACATACAAGTTTTGAATTGGTGGTACCAATGCTGCAGCTAATGAGAGAACAGGGTATGATTGAAGCTTTTTGGCTTCCCTCCAGAGCAACCTCATGGCAAAACTTGAAATCTTGCCCAAAGTTACAGGGGCGGAAGATTTCCTTCTTGATCGAAAAGGAAAACCAAACCCAGCCACATTAGACATAGGCTTAACCTGCACGGTGGTAGCGTTTCCAAATCCAGGAAGAGGACCATTCAAGGAACGCGCTATGCCCTGAGCCACGTTCGAACTCGACCCACTAGAGAACCATAACAACAACGCACCAGCGAGTCTTGACACGTGCCCGAATGCTTCTTGAAGTGCATAACTTCCGGGAACGTACAAGTTTCTAGAATTATCCACCAACGAATGCAGCAAATTAGACCCCAAAAAATTGTTAAACACAATGGGATCCAGAGAAAATAATATATCAGGATCCGAATTCATCGAAAATAGCCAATCGTTCTTCTTCATCTCTCAGCAAACCACAAAATCACTCGATAGATTGAACAACCTGCAAAGAATGATTGTAATACATTTATTTTATTTTATTTTTTGCTGAAATTTTCAACCAACGAAAAATGAGAAGAAAGTAAAAAACAGATACCGAAACAAAAGGTTGAAGAAAGTGTTGTTTATTTTCCCCTTTTATTTTTTTTATTTTTTTTTGGAGGATTAGGTAAATTGGAAACGAACCTGAAATAAAAGAGAAAGAGAGTTTAGGGGAGCGTTTGAATCGGTGATTAGCATGAGAATCGATTTGGCTTTCCGCGACATAAAGACACACAGAAAGAAAGAGAACGAGAAAGAAGCGAATATGTTTTGAGCATAAAAGGGCAACAAGTCACGTGGATTCTAAAACGATCTTTTGTGGACAAAAATGGAAAAGTAGTAAAAAAAAATTGAACCCACACTTTCTGGTCATATCAGCGTGAAATATCATTTCCATTTAAAACTAAATTAAATTATATATTTTAAAAAGGGTTTATCATCTATAATTTAACATGGCCAGAAAATTTTTCCTACACTCACAATATTTTGTGGGGCCCACGGAAAAAAAAAGAATATTCTGGCACGCAAAATGAATCTTTATAACATAACACAAATATTTTTCCTACAACATAACTCTTATAAAACCCTTTTAAAAAAAAAAATATTTTCTCGTGGAAAATAACTTTCTTATATTATAAGATATCAAAATTTATATATCCTTTTTATTTTACTTTTAACAAGTTATGGACATTATCATTTATTATATTTTTGGCATAAAAAATATTACCTCATATAATATGAAAAAGAGAATTTTTTTGAGAAATATATAAATAATTTTTTTTCTTTACAAGAAAAATATCAATACAAGCATTTAATTTTAGGAAAAAATATCTATCATTTTAAAGCATATAATTATATGTCATATTAAATTTTAATCGTTAATTTCTATCTCTCAACAATTATAATTTATTAGATCAAATTTATTATTAATTAACAATCTTAATCCGATAAATTATAATCATTGATTGACAAAAATTAATAATTAAAATCTAAAATGACATATAATTACATATTTTAAAAAAATAAATATTTTTTCCTTATTTTTTGTTAAGCGAACGTAAATACAATAGTAGTACATTAAAAATTTCGGTGGAAGCCGTTGAGCCGTTTGAATGGCCCCACCATTTTGGACAGGAAATGACCTTTGTGTAGTCTTAAATGACGTTTATATCCTTCCGAATCTGGTACCATCCTTTTCCATCACGTGACAGCTACGAGCGACGTTGGTTGCCTTGGCGCGGCGCCGTGTGTAACCCTCGCTTTTCTTGCGCTTCAGAATAGTTAAGTTAACCGAATCTAACTATGATTTTCCGCAAAACATGAGTAGCACAAGAAAAATCGTACTCTGTTACTTACAATCCCACTTCGTGGTTCGTGCTTTTTTCATTCCCGTCGCGTTGTGTCTGCGGTTTGATTTTTTTTTTCTTTTTTCTTTTTTCCCTTTATAATGGATTATTTATTTAATTATACAATATTTCTTTTATTTTAAATGAGTCAAATTATATCCTATTATGATATAGTGTTAAAATCAATTGACAGATCATTTTGATTAGTTTAAACTAGTCAAATCACTGATTTAAAATTAATATTTATTTTCATCAAATACATGAATTAACTGATGGGATATATTGTTCAAATTTAACCAATGATTTTGAATTTAAATCTTGGATATACAATTATATTGTAACTTTATAAAAAAAAAAAAATTGCCGACCTTATGAAAGCACGAACCCAAATTAGTTGAATAATTTATATAAAAAAATATTAGGTATTATTTTCTTTAATTTCAGGTTTTTATATTATATATTATTATATGTATTATACAAACAATTGAACTTAGTAGAAAAGATCTATATCGGGCCCCACATATAATTCAATTCTTTCAGTGTCATATCAATTGCTGCCATACATGCTTAGAGAATCTTCACTCTTAAATATGAACGTAGTTGCCCCCCAGCTCGGTATTCGGGAAGTCGGAATGCCGAGATTCTCTGGTTTAGTCAGCCGTTCTTCATCTTGCCATTTATTCCACGTGTAAACTATGTCGGAGGTCGTAACTCTTCGAACTTTTTATGATTTTGGATCAGATTTGTTAGATCAGTGGATTTCAAATGTCGGAACCCTTGAGATGACCTTTCAACTTTCTGACCTTTCGTCTTATTACCACTTTCTGTCCCTTCGTCTTACTCCTGCAGTGACGGTTATAACAGGACACGCGTACTCCCCTTACTGGCAGTTCCGCGCATTGGGCAGGAAAGCTACTCTGAGCCTAGAGTAGGCCATGATTGTGATCATTAATTGCAGGTAGGCAGCGCAGGTGGTGCAGGACGTGCAGGGTGTGCAGGGCGGCGGAAATCCTCTTTTGCCCCTGATGCTTCAAACGTTTGGGAGGCCAACCTTTGGTCTTCCACCCCCTCAGCCCTATAAATACGCCTCAGTTCATTACCACCTCTCCTTTCCTGTTCTCACGCGTCTCCTGGGGTTGGGTTTTCTGCACATTCTGGGTTTTCTGCATATTCCTTCTGTTTGTCCCAGTATTCTACCTTGGCCATTTCTTCTACCCAGTTTTGCACCAGGTAATTTTCTCTTTCTTGTAGATTTCTGTAATTTTTCGTTCGTTTTCTAGCTGGTAGGGAGTGTTTCTTGTCTTACCCACCCTTTAAGTGGGTAATGGACGCTCCTGGTAGTTCTAGTGGTCGAAATGATAGTGGAGAGGTATCTGAGGAGATGATAGGTAGGTTGCCACGATCCGTTCAGTACTGGTTTTATGGTAGGGAGTATACTGAAGAGGAGAGGCTTGAGCAGCTTCTCCGAAGTCACCGAGGAGGTCGTCAGACCTCCAGAGGTGCTCGTGGTAGGAGAGGTAGAGGTCGGAGGGGACGCAGGGGTGAACACCCCCAACCATCTTTTACTAGAGGTGCGTCCTCCTCGATTCCTCAGGCTTCAACTTCTGGACCGAGTTTCTTTTCCGAGCCAGTTCCCTTGTCCTATATTCTTCCTCCTCCACCGTTTGGGCAAGGTTCGGGGTCTGTTTTAGATCGGATCCCACCTTTCCAGTTGAGTAATAGTTCTTCCAGCATTTCTTCATCCGAGCTGGGTTTTCCCAAATCGGAAATCCCCTCCACTTTTGATGACTCGGCATCCAGTCAGGTGCCCTTCGTCGATCTTCTTAGCAGTTCTGACGACTCTATCCCTTTTTCTTGGAGTCCAGGCCCGTTACCATCTGATTTAGATGATTCTGGGTCAAGTCAGGTTGATTATATTTCTGACCCGACTCCTTCGTGTTCCAGGGACCTGACAATGGACAATTCTGATGTCAATGAATGGGTTCTTCTAGAAATCCTTCATATGCGGTCAGTAATGACTCCAGCCGACGTCTCCCAGCTTCCTCTTGGGAATCCTGAGGGGGTCGACCTTCTTCCACCGGGTGATTTTCCGATATGCGCAGGCCCCATATCAGATGAGCCCTGCTTCTTCTTTTTCTACCGGGATCTGGTCACCAAGGTCGGAATTCGGCTTCCGTTCACAGACTTCCAAATGGCCGTGCTGCGCCGGATTCGAGTAGCGCCTTCCCAACTTCACCCAAATTCGTGGGCTTTTATCCGAGGTTTTGAGCAATTGTGCTCTTACCTCTTTCTTCCTTGTACAGTCCCCCTTTTTTATTTCTTTTTTGATGTCTATACGGCTCGGAGTGGTGCCGAGTTCGAGAGGAAAGGGTGGGTTACCTACCGAGGTACCCCTGGTAGGGGACTTTTCATCCCTTACTCTCAATCCTTTAAAGGCTTTAAGAATGCCTATTTTAAAGTGGCCTCTCGTCCCGATTCCCTCCCTTGGTTTGGCAAGGAGCTACTAGATGATGGGAACTTATTATGCCACTTCGAGCTGTATTGGACGCGAAAACACTATCGACGTCGTCCAAAACACTACGCCACTCCTGTGTCCGCGCTTTCCAGAGCTGAGAGGTTCGCGGTGCGGATTTTAATCGAGTATACTGACGACTGTGGCGTCATCGACTTAAGTCGGATAGTAAATAAGTTTGGAGATGATGCTATTTATGAGTTTGGTATGTATGTCAAGTTTTTTATTTATTTTTGACAACATTCTCTTTTTGGTGCTTTTTAACACTGCATTTTCTGATTTTCAGTTGGCATGACTTCGGCTGACTACAAGAAGTATCTACCCAAGCGAGCCGGCAAGGGCAAGTCGCGAGAGGCTGCCCCTTCAGAACCCGAAGCGTCAAAGCGACGGCGGGTGGACATCATTTTGGGGGAGGACCCACCTGCTGACGAGGTGGTTCCTATTGATGTTTCTCCCCCATCACCAAGTCCAGCTGCAATACCTGCTTCCCAGTGGACCCAGGGGGCCCTCCTCAGTTTGGAGCCAGGGGAGCTATGGAAGTCAGGAGTTTCTGACCGTCTCAGGGCGGCTTTGAAGCCTCCCCCTGGTCTCTTTCTGGATTCCGGCCTGACCTCTTCTGTGAGGGTCATGTTGAAGCGGATGGAGGAGGACGCCTTAAAGACGACCTCATTGATCCAGATATTTCAGGACCTCCTCCAGAATCTGGACCAGGCAAATGCGGCCAAGTCATCCCTCACTGCTAAGGTCGTGGAGTTAGAGCGATCTAAGTCCGCCCTGGAGGTTAAATTTGGGGATCTGCAGAAGGAGGTGGACACGGCGAAGGAGGACCTGCGCCTTTCCAATTCTAAGGTCGGTGAGCTGAGCGCCGAGAAAGAAGCCCTTACCCAATCTTTGGGGGATAAAGATGTCCAACTTCAGGCGCTTCAAACACAGCTCGACCAAAAGACTGCCGATTTTGAAGAGGCCAGGAACGCGGTGGTTAACGCGGCTGTCCAAGCTTTTGACAACGCCATTGCTCAGGCCCGAGTTCTCAACCCAGGGCTCATAGAAGGGGCATGGACGTGTCTTACGAAGTAAAGGACG
>JAVKPL010011473.1:0-50135 GCA_032173675.1 Gastrolobium villosum | reverse complement strand
AATATTTCTATAATTCTCTCTCTTTCTCTTAATGATTGTGGCACTGCTAGCTCCAAGCCAATTTTTTTTTTTTTTGGCTGTTGTGTAGTATCTTACCGAAATTAATATATGATCCTATACCCTTTATTTCAAATTCTTAAAAGCAACTTCGTTTCTTTTCAAATCAATTGCTATATATGACTAGAATAAATTTAAGTATTACGTACCACATGCAAAGCTAAGCAAAGTACTTGACTTTTGCAACAATCAATTAGATTTGGAATTTCTACCTTTATTGCCATGGGTGTGCATTAAGATAAGCATGATGCCAAATGTTGCGAGTTGTTTAATCTCAAGCTTTTCTTCATGTTCGCCGTCCTTTTCTTCAAAGAAGTTCTGCTTTAGATTTATCACCTACAAAATAATGAAAAGGAGAGCATATCCTTAAGCAGAGTCTTATGATTGGTTATATATTTAAAACAACTTTTTACAAGAATTATTTGAGTTTGAATCATGAATGATGCATATGTTCACCCGACCATGTGCTAATAGGATTATTTGAGTTTAGAATAGGATGGAAATCATGATCACCTTGTCTTAGTTTTAGAGACTGTAATATCATGTCAATTAAGGACCAAGAAAAATAAAAATAAAAAAGTGAAACTAAGCCTATATGAGAAAAACTGTAATTTCATACAAATTGTCAATTGAAATTCACCACCATTCAGAGATAAAACATGCTTATATTTGCATTCTAAAAGATACTTATGAAATCCATCCATAATCCACCCTCATAATGGATAACATAATCCAGAATTGACAGAAAGGCTAAAAGATAACCTGTGGCTGTAACTCCTCTCCAAATAGTTCATCAAATAGATCATTGTGCTCTCCATATATATTTTTAATCTTCTGCCGCCTTTGTCTAAGTAGTTCATTGTACTGTCTAAGTAGTTGATTGTACTCTCTAAGTAGTTCAATTTCCTTTCTAACTAGTTCATTGTACTGTCTACGTAGTTCAATTTCCTCTTCAAGTAGTTCATCCTCTTGTCTGAATCGTTCTTCTTCCTTTCTTGCTTCGGATAACTTGAAGATGACTGTAGATCCTGCAACCTAGTAGTAGTAGAAGGAAAATCACATAATCAACATGCTATAACATTGTTTGGGAAGACCATTGCATGTACATAGTGGATAAATAGAATAAACAAAAATTAAATTAAATTCTCAATATGCTATAATTATGGAGAAATTCGCACGAATTTTGCATGAAAATCAAATTGTTTTTAATAAAATTATTCATGTATATGTAAAATAAAATAATTATGTCATGCCGTGATTGCGAAGATCTCCTTTAGAAGATCTAGACCGCTTCCGAAAGCCTTGTGCTCATGATTGGAGGAAGGTTGTATTGGGACATCATCAGCAACATAATCATATATGCGTCTTTGCACTCTCACTTTAAACCTATGATTGGCCTGGTACATAATCATGTAAAATTCATTATATATGTCTGTGTGAACCTCATCATCACATAAAAGTATACTAGACAAAATTCTGAATAACACAAACGATTCAAATCTAAGACAGCGATTTAAAAACAGCACAAGTACCTGCGCAATGTTGATAATATGTTGACGGATTTTTGGATGAGCGACAGCCTCTTTCGCCAGGTAATTGGCAATCAGCCTCGTTCCAAGCATGATCACAGGCCACGCCACCATTGTGAATGGATATTCACTCTTACCTTTTACCCGACTGTCACTCCTATCTACATATATATATGCATTTTTTTCTTGCAGAACAAATAAATATGGAAAAAATGTTTATCCTTACATTTAAATGACACAACTTATATCCTTTCACTCTCACAAAGAAATGGGACCCACACCTTTATTTTTTTTTGTCAACTCTCTCTCCTCCTTTATTTATCTCTTTCTCTCTCTTGAAATGACATAACTACACATTCTTTAAAATGACACACATTTTACCGAATAAATATATATATGGCTTTTTCACTGTTTCAAATGGTAAAAAGAAACTGTTTTAAAGTAATTAAGATGGAAGTGGATCCCTCGTGTTAGAAATTCATATGATCTGTGAATTTTTTGTTTTTTTTTTTATGGGTTATATTTATCTTATGTCGTAGGAAAATAGTTATCTTATGTTATAGAAAATAAAATTATAAGTGGGACACCGACACGTACACGATAAGAAGAGACACGAAAAAAAAATAGATGTGAGACACGTATGACACTTGTTTTGATATTAAATATATATTTTTTTTTATGTATCTTCACGTGTATTTAATTTAATATTCGTATTTAAAAAAAAAATGACTAAACTTATAATATAATAAAGAAAAAAAATAGATACAAAAATTTTACATGTGAATTTCTAACAATTGGTTTGACTTGACTTAATTCATACTAATTTAATTTTAATTGATTTGACTTGACTTAATTCAGAACAATTGGCTTTTTAAGAAAAAAAACATTTTAAAAAATACAACTAAATCTATATTTTAATTTACATTTAATATGATTCTTTATTTGATAGATGGTGCTTATCTGATAGGAGATTTATATAGTAGCTGTATAGTAAATAATGGAAATAGTTTATATATGGTTTTTATTTTAACACAGTTATGCAGTAATTATTATTAGAAATTTATTAAAATATAAAGTTTTCTATTATTGAATTTATATGTATGTAATTATTCTATAGGCAAATAATTAACTAATTAATATAATATATATTAATCAAATTTGTTTGAGAGATGATTCGTCAACGCATCCCAAAGGACATAAATTAATTAGTGGGTTAAAAAATGCATCCCAAAAAAATGGTAGGCACAATATCCACCCATTATTAAATGATAAGTTATTCTGTATCTCTTCTTCTGTCTATCTTTTCTATCATACAAAAACACCATTAGATCATAATCTTAACTAACATTTATATTTCTCTCTTATTATAGATTGAGATCTAATGGTGTTGGATATAGTGGTAGGCAAAAATAGTATATATATGGTTTTTATTATTAAAAGGGATAGGTTATTCCGCTTAATTAAAATCTACCTTTTCTATCATACAAAAACACCATTAGATCATAATCTTAACTAACATTTATATTTCTCTATCTTCTTAAGATTGAATCTAATGGTGTTGGAGAGTGGTAGGCAAAGATAAACATAAAAAAGTGATAGGTAGAATATCATATCCCTTATTAAATATGCTAATATACGTTGCACACTGAAATGGAAATAATATATTAAATATTTAAAAAAAAAATTATTTTATTCGTTCTTTTTAATATCTACTATTATGTTTACAAATTCACTAATACTATTTTTTGTGTGTAATAAATTCACTAATACTATTCGATATGAAAACTTTTATACCGAAGTTGTTACAAATGCCAAATAATTAATCATGATAGGAAAGAAAAAAAAAAATTGAGAGGTTAATGAGCAACTATGAATGCATGAAAGTAATAAAATAAAAATAAAAATTTTCACTGCTTAAAAAGGGAAAAATAAACTGTTTTAAATTAAAGTAAATAAGATGGAAGCAACTATGAATGCATTTTTTTCTTGCAGAACAAATAAATATGGGAAACATATTTATCCTTTAAAATGACATAACTTATATTCTTTCACTCTCCCAAAGAAGTGGGACCCACACCTTTATTTTTTTTGTCAACTCTCCCTCCTCCTTTATCTATCGCTTTCTCTCTCTTTTAAAATGACACAACTTTACATCCTTTAAAATGACACACACTTTACCCAATAAAAATATATGGCTTTTTCACTGCTTAAAATGGTAAAAAGAATCTGTTTTAAAGTAATTAAGATGGAAGTGGATCCCTCGTGTTAGAAATTCATATGATCTGTAAAAAAAAATTTTTTATGAGTTATATTTATCTTATGTTGTAGGAAAATATTTAACTTATGTTATAGAAAATAGAACTATTACAAGTGGAATCCATGTATAAGAGGTGAGAGATGTGGGATCATAATAAACTTGTTTATCCTATGCAACGTAAGATAAATATAATATTTTTTATCTATCTTCACGTGTATTAAATGGGAACCGGTTTCGTATTAAAAAAAATTGAGGACCGTTTACAATTTCTCGACAATAATAAAGAAAAAAAATTAGAAACAAAGACTTTACATGTGAATTTCTTTTTTTTTTTTTTTGTAAGCATTTTACATGTGAATTTCTAACATGAAAGATCAATTCCGAAATAAAATATATATTAATCTTTAAATTTTAAATGATCTCCTTTTTTTGGTACATTATTATAATGTACTTTAAATTAAATAAAAGGTGAATACGTTCTTACTTTCTCATCTAATCGAAGAACCATCCATACCAGCTTAATTTTAAATGATTTGACTTGACTTAATTCAGAACAATTGGTTTTTTAAGAAAAAAAAACATTTTTAAAAATACAACTAAATCTATATTTTAATTTACATTTAATATGATTCTTTATTTGATAGATGGTGCTTATCTGATAGGAGATTTATATAGTAGCTGTATAGTAAATAATGGAAATAGTATATATATGGTTTTTATTTTAACAGAGTTATGCAGTAATTATTATTAGAAATTTATTAAAATATAAAGTTTTCTATTATTGAATTTATATGTATGTAATTATTGTATAGCAAGTAATTAACTAATTAATATAATAACAAATTTGTTTGAGAGAAAAATGCGTCAACGCATCCCAGAGGACATAAATTAATGACTGGGTTTAAAAATGCATCCCAAAAAATTGGTAGGTAGAATATCCTATCCCATTATTAAATAGGATAAGTTATTCTGCTATCTCTTTTTCTGCCTACCTTTATCTACCATACAAAAACACCTTTAGATCAGAATCTTAACTAACATTTATATTTTTCTCTTCTTAAGATTCTGATCTAATGGTATTGGAGAGTGGTAGGCAGAAAAAATGATAGACAGAATATCTTATCCCATTATTAAATGGGATAGGGTATTCTGCCTACCTCTTTCTCTGTCTACTTTTGCCTACCATGCAAAAACACCATTATATCATAATCTTAACTAACATTTATATTTCTCTATCATCTTAAGATTCCGGTCTAATGTTGTTGGAGAGTGGTAGGCAAAGATAGACATAAAAAATGATAGATAGAGTATCATATCCCTTATTAAATATGCTAACATACGTAGAATATATGACTGCTTGCACACTGAAATGGAAACAATATATTAAATATTAAAAAATAATAATTTTTTATTTTATTCGTGCTTTTTTTTATAAACTTATTCGTGCTTTTTAATATCTACTATTATGTAGGGGTGGTAAACGAGCCAGGGGCCTTTGACTCGGCTCGTAAAGGCCTGAGCTCGTTTAATAAAAGCTCGTGTTGGAACTAGGCTTGGACTTGTATAAAAGCTCATTAAATAAGATGGAAGTGGATCCCTCGTGTTAGAAATTCATATGATCTGTGAATTTTTTGTTTTATTATGGATTATATTTATCTTATGTTGTAAGAAAATAGTTATCTTTATAGAAAATAAAATTATAAGTGGGACCTATGTATAAGAGGAGAGAAAAAAAATAGATGTGGGACCCACCTCCATTTCGTATGTGTAAGAAACTTGTTTATCTTCTGCAACGTAGGAAAATCAAACCCTTTTTTCTCTATCTTCACGTGTATTAAATGGGAACCGGTTTCGTATTAAAAAAAAATTGAGGACCGGTTATAATTTCTCGACAATAATAAAGAAAAAAATAGATACAAAGATTTTACATGTGAATTTCTTTTTCTTTTTTTTTGGTAAGCATTTTACATGTGAGTTTCTAACATGAAAGATCAATTCCGAAATAAAATTTATATTAATCTTTAAATTTTAAATGACCTACTTTTTTTGGTACATTATTATAATGTACTTTAAATTAAATAAAAGGTGAATACGTTCTTACTTTCTCAGTAAAACAAATAAATTTTATTTAAAAATACTCTTAAATTTAAAAAAAAAAAAAACAATGAGTGATTGAGATGCGTACTGTAATATTCATTGAATTTGTCAAGTTAAATCTTAACCCTATAATGATTCATTCATGCAATTTTTAACTTACTTCTTTAATTTATAATAAGATCTTATAATAAATTGCAAAAAAATTCATGGAAATTCCCTAACTCCCTTGGTTTGATGAGATTTTAAAATTAAAAAAATATTATCCTAAAACAACCAATTAGCTTTTAGACATTTAAAACTAATCAGTTTTTTCTAATCGAAGAACCATCCATACCAGCTTGATTTTAATTGATTTGACTTGACTTAATTCAGAACAATTGGTTTTTTAAGAAAAAAAAACATTTTTAAAAATACAACTAAATCTATATTTTAATTTACATTTAATATGATTCTTTATTTGATAGATGGTGCTTATCTGATAGGAGATTTATATAGTAGCTGTATAGTAAATAATGGAAATAGTATATATATGGTTTTTATTTTAACAGATTTATGCAGTAATTATTATTAGAAATTTATTAAAATATAAAGTTTTCTATTATTGAATTTATATGTATGTAATTATTGTATAGGCAAGTTATTAACTAATTAATATAATAACAAATTTGTTTGAGAGATGAATGCGTCAACGCATCCCAAAGGACTTAAATTAATTACTGGGTTTAAAAATGCATCCCAAAAGATTGGTAGGTAGAATATTCTATCACAGTATTAAATGGGATAAGTCTCTATCCCATTATTATATCTTATTCTGTATCTTTTTTTGCCTACCTTTGTCTATCATATAAAAACACCATTAGATCATAATCTTAACTAACATTTATATTTCTCTATCTTCTTAAGATTGAGATCTAATGGTGTTGGAGAGTGGTAGGCAAAGATAAACAGAAAAAAGTGATAGGTAGAATATCATATCCCTTATTAAATATGCTAATATACGTTGCACACTGAAATGGAAATAATATATTAAATATTTAAAAAATAATAATTTTTATTTTATTCGTTCTTTTTAATATCTACTATTGTTTACAAATTCACTAATACTATTTTTTGTGTGTGATAAATTCACTATCTACATATAAATATGCATTTTTTTTTGTTACAGAATGCCAAATAATTAATCATGATAGGAAAAAAAAAAAAAGTTGAGAGGTTATCCTTTGAATGCATGACACAATAAAATAAAAATAAAAAAATTCACTCTTAAAAAGGGAAAAAGAAACTGTTTTAAATTACACCTTTATTTTTTTTCTCAACTCTCTCTATTTATCCTTTATCATAACTTATCTCTTTCTCTCTCTTAAAATGGACACAACTATTTTTAGGTCATTCTCCTTATATATCTCACACACTTTACCGAATAAATATATATGGCTTTTTCACTGCTTAAAATGGTAAAAAGAAAGTGTTTTAAAGAAAATAAGATGGAAGTGGATTCCTCGTGTTAGAAATTCATATGATCTGTGAATTTTTTATTTTTTTTTTATGGGTTATATTTATCTTATATTGTAGGAAAATAGTTATCTTATGTTATAGAAAATAAAATTATAAGTGGGACCCATGTATAAGAGGAGAAAAAAAAAATAGATGTGAGACCCACCTCCATTTTGTATGTGTAGGAAACTTGTTTATCTTAAATATAATTTTTTTTTTTTTATCTATCTTCACATGTATTAAATGGGAACCGGTTTCGTATTAAAAAAAAATGATGACCGGTTATAATTTATCGACAATAATAAAGAAAAAAATAGATACAAAAATTTTACATGTGAATTTCTAACAATTGGTTTGACTTGACTTAATTCATACTAATTTAATTTTAATTGATTTGACTTGACTTAATTCAGAACAATTGGCTTTTTAAGAAAAAAACATTTTTAAAAATACAACTAAATCTATATTTTAATTTACATTTAATATGATTCTTTATTTGATAGATGGTGCTTATCTGATAGGATATTTATATAGTAGCTGTATAGTAAATAATGGAAATAGTATATATATGGTTTTTATTTTAACACAGTTATGCAGTAATTATTATTAGAAATTTATTAAAATATAAAGTTTTCTATTATTGAATTTATATGTATGTAATTATTCTATAGGCAAATAATTAACTAATTAATATAATAACAAATTTGTTTGAGAAATGATTGCGTCAACGCATGCCAAAGGACATAAATTAATTAGTGGGTTTAAAAATGCATCCCAAAAAAATGGTAGATAGAATATCCTATCCCATTATTAAATGGGATAAGTTATTCTGCTACCTCTTTTTCTGCCTATCTTTGTCTATTATACAAAAACATCATTAGATCAAAATCTTAACTAACATTTATATTTTTCTCTCTTATTAGGATTCTGATCTAATGGTGTTGGAGAGTGGTAGGCAGAAAAAATGGTAGGCAGAATATCCTATTCCATTATTAAAAGGGATAAGTTATTCTGCTTATCTCTTTTTCTGTCTACCTTTGTCTATCATACAAAAACATCATTAGATCATAATCTTAACTAACATTTATATTTCTCTGTCTTCTTAAGATTGAGATCTAATGGTGTTAGAGAGTGGTAAGCAAAGATAAATAGTAAAAAGTGATAGGTAGAATATCATATCCTTTATTAAATATGCTAATATACGTTGCACACTGAAATGGAAATAATATATTAAATATTTAAAAAATAATAATTTTTATTTTATTCGTTCTTTTTAATATCTACTATTATGTTTACAAATTCACTAATACTATTTTTTGTGTGTGATAAATTCACTAATACTATTCGATATGAAAACTTTTATACCGAAGTTGTTACAAATGCCAAATAATTAATCATGATAGGAAAGAAAAAAAAAGTTGAGAGGTTAATGAGCAACTATGAATGCATGAAAGTAATAAAATAAAAATAAAAAAATTCACTGCTTAAAAAGGGAAAAAGAAACTGTTTTAAATTAAAGTAAATAAGATGGAAGCAACTATGAATGCATTTTTTTTTCTTGTAGAACAAATAAATATGGGAAAAATATTTATTCTTTAAAATGACATAACTTATATTCTTTCACTCTCACAAAGAAGTGGGACCCACACCTTTATTTTTTTTGTCAACTCTCTCCTCTTTTATCTATCTCTTTCTCTCTCTTAAAATGACACAACTTTACATCCTTTAAAATGACACACATTTTACCCAATAAAAATATATGGCTTTTTCACTGCTTAAAATGGTAAAAAGAATCTGTTTTAAAGTAATTAAGATGGAAGTGGATCCCTCGTGTTAGAAATTCATATGATGTGTGAATTTTTTGTTTTTTTATGAGTTATATATATCTTATGTTGTAGGAAAATATTTATCTTATGTTATAGAAAATAAAACTATTACAGGTGGAATCCGTGTATAAGAGGTGAGAGAAAAAATGGATGTGGGATCATAAAAACTTGTTTATCGTATGCAACATAAGATAAATATAACATTTTTTATCTATCTTCATGTGTATTAAATGGGAACCGGTTTCGTTTTAAAAAAAATGAGGACCGGTTACAATTTCTCGACAATAATAAAGAAAAAAAATAGAAACAAAGACTTTACATGTGAATTTCTTTTTTTCTTTTTTTTTGTAAGCATTTTACATGTGAATCTCTAACATGAAAGATCAATTCCGAAATAAAATATATATTAATCTTTAAATTTTAAATGATCTCCTTTTTTTGGTACATTATTATAATGTACTTTAAATTAAATAAAAGGTGAATAGGGTCTTACTTTCTCATCTAATCCAAGAACCATCCATACCAGCTTAATTTTAAATGATTTGACTTGACTTAATTCAGAACAATTGGTTTTTTAAGAAAAAAAAAACATTTTTAAAAATACAACTAAATCTATATTTTAATTTACTTTTAATATGATTCTTTATTTGATAGATGGTGCTTATCTGATAGGAGATTTATATAGTAGCTGTATAGTAAATAATGGAAATAGTATATATATGGTTTTTATTTTAACAGAGTTATGCAGTAATTATTATTAGAAATTTATTAAAATATAAAGTTTTCTATTATTGAATTAATATGTATGTAATTATTGTATAGCAAGTAATTAACTAATTAATATAATAACAAATTTGTTTGAGAGATGAATGCGTCAAACTCAGCCCAAAGGACATAAATTAATTACTGGGTTTAAAAATGCATCCCAAAGAATTGGTAGGTAGAATATCCTATTCCATTATTAAATAGGATAAGTTATTCTGCTATCTCTTCTTCTACCTACCATTATCTACCATATAAAAATACCATTAGATCAGAATCTTAACTAACATTTATATTTCTCTCTTCCTAAGATTCTGATCTAATGGTGTTGGAGAGTGGTAGGCAGAAAAAATGATAGGCAGAATATCTTATCTCATTATTAAATGGGATAGGTTATTCTGCATACCTCTTTCTCTGTCTACTTTTGCCTACCATACAAAAACACCATTAGATCATAATCTTAACTAACATTTATATTTCTCTATCATCTTAAGATTCTGATCTAATGTTGTTGGAGAGTGGTAGGCAAAGATAGACAGAAAAAAATGATAGATAGAGTATCATATCCCTTATTAAATATGCTAATATACGTGGAATATATGACTGCTTGCACACTGAAATGGAAACAATATATTAAATATTAAAAAATTATAATTTTTTATTTTATTCTTGCTCTTTTTTTTTATATAAACTTATTCGTGCTTTTTAATATCTATTATTATGTTTACAAATTCACTAATACTATTTTTTGTGTGTGATAAATTCACTAATACTATTCGATATGAAAACTCTTATACCGAAGTTGTTACAAATGCCAAATAATTAATCATGATTGGAAAGAAAAGAAAAAAGTTGAAAAGTAAATGAGCAACTATGAATGCATGTATATAAGTAATAAAAAAAACAATGAAAAATTTAAAATCTCATTGTATGAAATTCAATTGCAGTAATGTATAATTATGCAATTTTTATTTGGTTTTTTATTTTTCAGTTTTATAAATAAAATAAAAATGAAAACTAAATTAATTAATTTTCATATAAAATTTTTACTAAAAGAAAGTTAATTTTTTTGTTTAATTTTCCATTTCGAATTTTTTTATTCAAGTTATATTGTTTTAATTATGAATTATAAACACTCTTACTTTAACAAATAGGAAACACATGTAAATACACAAAATTTAGTCCTATACTAGGCATGACTAGAGACAAGTTTAATAGTAGTTGATTAATACAAAAATTATTGACTCGATCACATACAGTTGAGGCTGGTGTTGTTGATGTAGAGAAGGGTTGAAGGGTATTTGGCGAGAAGATTAGGCTGGAGATTGGAGGAGACAGAGACCAGGTATTCAAGGGTTTAGGATGTTTCTATTCACGTATCTTAAGTATTGAGAAAAAGATGATCATGTGTGGGCTGAATGCCTTGGTATTTATGATCTTGTTAGGCCCCACCTATCTTGAGCTGTTGGTTTAGCATATGCAACTGCGAGATGCTTAGTTGTATGAGGCTGAATTTGTTCTCTTAATTGCTTAGTAATGATTTATGGGTCAGATTATGTCTTTCCTTTCTAGCTCACTCTCTCTTCTTCTTATTAACTCATATGAGCTCACATACTTTTACGTATATATAGGAAATAAAATTTATCTACTATAATTTGAGAAACATTAAATCCTAAAAGTTTTGATATTAGTGAATTTGTAAATATAATAGTAAATATTAAAAGGAAAAAATGTTTGTACTTTTAAATGATACAATTTATGTCATTTTATTCTCACAAGGGGTGGAACTCATATTTTTTTTGTCCACTCTCTTTTCCTCATGATCTATCTCTTTCTCTCACTTAAAATAACACAATCTTTACATACTTTAAAATGACAAATTTTCCCATATTAAAAACTGCGAATAGAATAAAAATTATTATTTTGTAAATATTTAATATATTATTTTCCGTTTCAGCGTGCAAGTAGTCATATTCTACGTGTGTTCGCATATTTAATAGAAGTTATTATTTTATGGGGATGCTTTTTTAAATCCACACTAATTAATTTCTGTCCTTTGGGATGGATTCACGCGTTCATCTCTCAAATAAATTTGTTATTACATTAATTAGTTAATTATTTGTTTATACAATAATTACATACATATAAATTCTATACTAGAAAATTAATATTTTAATAAATTTCTCATAGTAATTACTGTATAACTCTTTTAAGAAATACCATATATAGTTTACCAAAAAAAAAAAAATACCATATATATACTATTTCCATTATTTATTATACAACTACAATATATATAAATCCCCCCTCAGATAAGCATCATCTATCAAATATAGAATAATATTAAATATAAAATTAACTAGTAATTATATTTATCAATGATATTTATAATATCAATTGAATTTATTACCCACCTACCTACTTGTTAAAGTAACGGTGATTGTAATTAAAATAATAATAATTTAAAGAAAAAAAAGTTAAGTTAGAAACTTGAACAAACCCAATTAAATTTCTTATTTTTCATTTTGGAATAAGTGTTTCTCATTGTAAAATACACAAGTTTATGTTATTTTAAGTGAAACAACTTTTTTCCCACAAAATTATAAGAAAAAAAGAGAAAATATCGTGAGGGAGAAGGTAAACAATCAACAAATATGAATCAAAACATGGTCGTTTTTACTTATAATGACGTAAAGTTGTGTCCTTTGGAATGAAAAATGTTTTTTTCTCCTTTAATTTTTGATATAAAAATAATTATTTTTTTACTTTTTATATTTATAAAAATTCAAAACTAAACCAAATCAAAATTGCATAATCATATATAATTTTAATTCAAAAAAGTCATGTGGTATTCGATTTTTAAAAAATTATTTTAGAGTCCATCCAAATCCGTTGGTATTCAATCAGGGTTTTAAAGGATTGAAAAAAAGTCATGTGATATTCGATTTTTAAAAGATTATTTTAGAGTCTATCCAAATCCGTTGGTATTCAATCAAGATTTTAAATAAAAGAAAAATAATCTTGTGGTATTAAAAAATCTTACGATTTTAATGAATTTTTTATTAGTGTGGATTTCGCGAGACTTTTAAATGAGGAATATAAATAGGATCAATGTTGTTAAAATCGAGATCTTAAGTAAAATCTGAAAGAGATTAAAAAATCGTAAAAGCGTTTGGAATATTAGTACAATCATTTTGATGAAAAATCGTAAAAACGACAAGGATGTCTCTCTCACAATCTCACCCTAATCCCTAGATTTATTGAGATCGAGTTCTGCCATAAGAGCTTCGTCAAAGCTCAAAAACAACAGATTCAATTTTCATCACAAAATAACTCAGAAACAACAACCCAACAAAATCTTAATCTAATTCATCTCAAAAACAATAGATTTTGAAGCAATTAATGAGAATTTTTGAAAGTTTAAAAATGATTTTTCAAGCTATTGGTCATGATTTTTCTTAGTACGAAAATGTGTGATTTTTGTATTAAAAACAACATAAAATAGTGGGAAAATAACAAGGGAACAAAAATCCCCCAATTTTCATTTTACATCAATGAAACAAGATTGATTTAAAGAGGGATTAAAACTTTCATAATATGAACCCTATGTTGCCTAATAAAGAAAGATCACTTTGTAAAAAAAATCTTTAAAGTCTCTCCAATTCTAAATAGTTTTTTAAAATCTATAAGATTTTTTATCTCAAATTTTTTTTTAAAATCCTAATCCAATACACCACCTAAAATTAATATCGTATGGATGGTTCTCTGACCGGAAACAAGTTGAATAATATGGATTTAATGTTTTTACGGTTGTATCTCAAAATGACGTCGTTTTGTGTTAAAAGATTAAAAAATTATAATGAGGAAGACTATTGAAAAAATTATAATAATAAAAATATCATAATTTTTTCCCTAAAATGACGTCATTTTGGATTCAATATAGATGATATATATACATTGACTACAAAAAAATGAACTCATAATATAAATGTATGAAAACTGATTGGTTTGGTTAGAATAATATTTTTTATTTTAAAATCACATCAAACCAGGGAGTCTGGGAATTCCCATTAAAATGTTTGCAAATTATTACAAATTAAAGGAGTAAGTTAAAAATTGCATGAATGAATCACTATAATATACTTTTGAGAAGGGGATGATTATATTGACAAATTTTTTTCTTATAAATTTATAAATTATACTAAGTCTAATTAGTCATACATTCTTTTGTAAATTTGTAAGAAAAAAGTTTATCAATATAATCCTTTCCTTTAAAAAATGTTTTTTTATGTCACATGTACACACAAAAAGTGGATGGGATCCAATTTTTTCTTTCTTTATATTCTTTTTAGGGAAAAACTAATATTATGTTGTAGGAAAATTCTTAAGTCATGTCATAGAGACAATCAATTGTGGGGTCCACTATTTTTAAAATAAAAGAAAAGTAAAAAAAATGATAGATCAACTTTTATGTTTATGTAGGAAAATTGCTTGTGTAATGTAAAAGGAGGAAAGATTACCATTCTTTTAAACAAGTCTCACCTACATTTTATATATTATATGGGCCAAGATTAACTCATACAACGTGAAAAACATATTCCTCATATACTTTTTAGTGGTCCTCATTTCTCTAGTCAGAGGGTCAAGATTTGACTTCACAAATTCAATTAATATTTCAATGCGTATGTGGTCGTTCATTGTTTTTAGAAAATTATAAAAAAATATTTTAAGAATATTTTTAAATTTAATTTAATTTTTTTTAATGAGAAAGTAAGAATGATTCACCTTTTATTTAATTTAAATTATATTATAATAAGAAAAAAATGTTTGTCTTTTTAAATTACACAACTTATGTCATTTCACTTTCACAAAGAAATGGGATTTACACTTTTATATTTTTTTTCCATTCTCTCTCCTCTTTTATCTATCTATTTCTCTTACTTAAAATAACACAAATTTGCATCCTTGTGGAATGATACACATCTTTTCCTTATAATAATGTACCAAACCAAAAAGTACATTATAATATGAATTATTTTAGATTTAGAGATTAATATATCTTATTTACGTCAAAACAGATTCTTGTTCCCTTTTCTAGCAGTGAAACAGCCATATATATTTATTTGTTCTGTAAGAAAAAATGCATATGTTGATAGCCTAGACATACACAGCCAAAAGTTAAGAGTGAAGCCATTGAGAATGGTGGCGTTGCCTGTGATCAAGCTTGGAACGCTTGCACTGAAAAAATTCGGCAAACCAATTGCCAATTGCCTCACAAGAGAGGCTATATGTCATCCGAAATTCCGTCAATGTATTATCAACTTTGCGGAGGTACTTGTTCTGTTTCTTAATCGCTATCTTAGATTTGAATCATTTGTGTTATTCAGAATTGTAACTAGTATGATTTTATGTGAGGTTCACACAGACATAGTGAATTTTACATGATTATGTACCAGGCCAATCAGAGGCTTAAAAGGAGACTGCAAAGACGCATATATAATTATGCTGATGATGATGTACCAATACAACCTTTGGATGAGGACAAGGTTGTTGGAACAACTGTATATCGTCTGAAGGAGTTCTTCGTATTCACGGTAATAATTAATCATAACTGGATAACACTGTGTTGATGTGCATGTTTTTATTAATATTTAATATTTAATTTCTAAACAAAAGTGTTAACTTAAGAAAAATACATATTCAAGAAGAAAAGAGGGAAAGAAATTTCAATCCTAAAATAATAAACGATTTATTGCAAAATCATGTAATATAAAATTAGAATACCAAAAAATTTAGACTTACTAGTTTGAAAACATAATTTTTTGAGAAAATATCTTTTGGGTCCCTAACAAAAAATATGCTGTCTTCACCTACGAAACACGGACTCGCATTTTTTTAAGAATTGTGCGTGTGGGACACGATCCGACACGCGTCCGACAGGCCGTCAATATTTTGGGACACATGGTCAACTCTTCGACACGCTCCGACACGCAGTCAACTTTTTCGGACACGTGGTCAACGCTCAGACACGTTTTTTTTTTAGTCTTAATTTTATTTTATTAACTAAAAATAAAAAAAACATTTATAAATCAATTTTTTCTGTTATGAAATTTGACATGAAAAATTAACAAGGTACGAAAAACTATTTTTGTTTATATTTATATTATGAATTTTGAATATTTGATTGGTTATATGACTTATTATGGACTGTTATATCTATTAAATATAAAATATATTATATATATTAAAAATATTATTTAATAACAAAACGTGTCGAAATATGCATTTTTTAGAATTAACGTGTCGGCGTGTCGTGTCGTGTCGTGTCCCGTGTCAGTGTCCGTGCATCATAGGTCCTCACTTTAATCCTTTACAAAAAAAAAATTAGTCGGTCGGTCCCTATAAAATTCAAAGTGGACCCATTTTAGTCCATTTGAGGGATTAATATCGGTCTTTATTGAATTTGTGAGGACCACGATTTCAACTAAATGGGTCCACTTTGAATTTTTTAGGGACCTCAAGACTAATTTTTTTTTATAAGGAAACCATGTATTTTGTTAGGGATCAAAAGGATATTTGCTCGAATTTTGTATTTCTTAAAACTTTATTTTTCTTCTTGCTTGCTCAGGCATTCGGGCATGGTTTGAGCCAAGATCTTCCCCTGCATTTTGTTGATGAAATTTTTAGTTGCTATAAAATCATTGCAACATGACATAATTATTTTACATATATATATATATATATATATGAAGGAAAAAATGTTTATCCTTTTAAATGACAGAACTTATATCTTTTCACTCTCACGAAAATGTGGGACTAGGGCTGGCAAAATGGGCTGAGCCCATCGGGCTGGCCCGCCCCGCCCACCAAACAGGACGGGCTAGGTTGAGTTTTTCAACCCACCAGCCCGCCAAACCCGCCAGCCCGCCGGGCTCGGCCCGCCACAGGGTGGGCTAGCCCGCCAAACCCGTATTTTTTTTTTTAGATTACCCAATTGTTATTTAACTTCGTGCCCTAGATTTCTCTGCATGCAAGTGACTTTTTCGAATTGTTGTGGACTGCTCATACAACACTTTGTTACTTGTTTTGTTATTCTGTTTTACCTTGATATGATTTTATTTTTTATTATTATTTCTGGATTGAAAGATGCATATTTATATGTAGATTATTAAACACTGATCTTCTTGGTTTCATAAGCACATTAGGATTTTATGCAGATTTTTATATGCTTTTATGCAAAAAAAAATTATGTGTTTATATGCAGAATTTAATTTTTTGTATTTATTTTTATATTTTTATATTTTTTTATATATATATGAACCCACTCATAAAACGGGCCGGGTTGCTCAATTCAACCCATTTTGTCAAAACGGGCCGGGGCGGGCCAGCCCATTTTGGGCGGGCCGGGCTGGCCCATATTGCCAGCCCTAGGTGGGACCCACACCTTTATATTTTTTGTCAACTCTCACCGCTTTATCTATTTCTTTCTCTCTCTTAAACTCTTAAAATGACACAACTTTACATCTTTAAAATAAAATAAAATGACACACACTTTTCCATATATGAATAATTTTTATGTTTCCTAATTGATAACAAATCAAATCAAAAGGGAATTGATTTTCGTGCGAAATTTGTACGAGTTTATCAGTAACAGCATATTGAGAAATTAATTTTTGTTTATTCTACATATCCACTATGTGAATGCAAATGCAATGGTCTTCCGAGACAATGTTATAGCATGTTGTATATGTCATTTTCCTTCTATTAGTTTGCAGGAGCTATAGTTATCTTTGAAACACGGAAAAAAGAAGAAAGAAGTAGACTCAAGGAAGAACGACGCACACAAGAGAATGATCTACTTAGACAAGAGCTACAGCATATGCAAGAGCTACAACTTAGACAAGAGGTACAACATAGACAGGACAATGAACAACGGAGACAAGAGCTACAGCTTATACAATTGCTACAACTTAGACAAGAGGTACAACATAGACAGGACAATGAAGTACTTAGACAAGAGCTGCAGCTTATGCAAGAGCTACAACTTAGACAAGAGGTACAACGGAGACAAGAGCTACAGCTTATACAAGAGCTACATCTTAAACAGGAGAATGAAGTACAACTACTTAGACAGGACAATGAACTACTTCGACAGGAGTTACAGGTTGTCTTTTAGCCTTTCTGTCTGTTGTGGATTATGCATTATGAGGGTGGATTATAGATGGATTTCATGGAATCAAAGTATCCTTTAACATGGACACATAAGCATGCTTTACTTCTGAATACTATGAATGGTGGTGATTTTAAATTGACAATATATATGAAATTTCTGTTTTCCCATGTAGGCTTAGTTTCACCTACTTATTTATTTGTTTTAATCTTCTTGCTCCTTGACACGATACTACAGTCTCTAAAACTAAGACAAAATGATCATGAGTTCAGTCCTGATTCTATTTTAAATAAATAAAAAAATTCAGCACAAGGTCGGGTGAACATGTGCATTATTCATGATTCAATCTCAATTCTTGTAAATGGTTATTTTAAATATATAACCAATCATAAGACTCTGTCCATCACACGATATAGCCGTGGTGTGTCAGGTCGCGGGTTCAAATCAGTCTCTATGCAAAAAGCAGGGGAAAGACTGCCTAGAATATTCCCTTCCCCATACACTCACGAAGTGGGTATTTGAACTGGGTCGGCCCTTTATAAGACTCTGTCCATCACACGATATAGCGGTTGGAAGCAATTGATTAGGGCCAAATTTATTCTCGATCTTAAGGATATGCTCACCTTTTCATTATTTTGTAGGCGACAAATCTAAAGCAGAACTTACTTGAAAAAGAGGAAGGTGAACATGAAAAAAAGCTTGAGATTAAACAACTTGCAACATTTGCCGCCTTCATTCTTCTCCTAATGCACACCCATTGCAATGAAGGTAAAAAATCCAAAATTATCTGATTGTTGCAACAGTCAAGTTCTCCTCTGCTTAGCTTTGGATGGGGTAATACTTGAATTTTTTCGAACCATAGCATTTGATTTGAAAAGAAACATAGTTGCTTTTAAGAATGTGAAATAAATGGGATAGGATCATATTTTAATTTTGGCAAGATACTACATATAAAAAGTGTTTAAGTATTTTTCTCATTTTTGTTTTTCTGCCATTCACTTGCTTTTGTGCAGGTTGAGTTTTGAAGCTGTGGTATAAGATTTTCTGCTTGCTTTAAGATTTATGGCCACACATTCTAATCATAGAAAAAGGCTAAATTTCAAATGAAAAGGATGTGTACATATAATTGTCCTCAGAGGCCAGCTCCCAGTGGTAGCGTTATCAGAATTGTAATAATTTAAGTTCGATTGTACCATATTGGTTTGAATTTAACTCATCATGTTATTTGGAATCCTTTTTCTTTATAACCGTTTATTTAAATGATTATTGCTGTGTTTATCAAAAAAAAAATTGATTATTGCTGCTACTGCATCATCACAAGTTTGCATTCCACAGTAGAGAAAATTATGCAATTAATTGATCTACCTGAAATTCTATGATCGTGTGACGATCTTAGATCTACAAAGATGTAAGAAAGAAGAGAGAGGTTAGAGATAGAGAGAAGATAGGGAAATTGTCCAACAATTTTCAATATCTTCATTCACGCCCCTCACTGGGTTATATATAGGGCTGGCAAAATGGGTATATAACCCACCAGCCCGCCAAACCCGCCCCGCCAAACCCGTCAGCCCGCTGGGCTCGGCCCGCCACAAGGCGGGCTAGCCCGCCAAGCCCTTTTTTTTTCTTTTATTAGGCTACCTACTTGTTATGTAGCTCCGTGCCTTAGATTTCTCTGCAAACTTTTTCGATTGTTATAGACTGCTCATACAACACTTTGTTACTTGTTTTGTTACTCTATTTTACATTGATATGATTTTATTTTTTATTATTATTTTTTATTGAAAGTTGCATATTTATATGTATATTATTAAACACTGATCTTCTTGATTTCATAAGCACATTAAAATTTTATGCAGATTTTTGTATGCTTTAATGCAGATTTTTTTATGTGTTTTATGCAGGATTTAATTTTTTGTATTTTATTTTTTTATTTTTATATATAAAATTTTTATTTTAGACGGGCTGGCCCGTAGCCCGCCAACCCACCCATAAAACGGGCCGGGTTGTTCAATTCAACCCATTTTGTCAAAACGGGCCGGGGCGGGCTGACCCATTTTAGGCGGGCTAGTGACGGGGCGGGGCGGGCCGGGACGGGCTGGCCCGTATTGCCAGCCCTAGTTATATAACCAATTCTGTTACACTCATTTCCCTTGTTACATATTCTAAACATATTATTTATTAGTCGGTACAAACCCATGTGGGCCAATTTGGATCATTGAAAATAATCCTTCAAGTACCCAGGTACCCTCCTAATCCGTGTGGGCCTTCCTTGTGCAAGCCCAACAGATTGGGCCGTAACATCCCCTTGCCCATCAGGAATTGTCTCGCCCACGAGACGTACGGACTCCATAGCGTCTCCTTGCATTGGGCTGGATGAAGAACTCGGCCCAACAATAGCGTCGGTGGGGAACAGCCCAACAATAGCGTCGGTGGGAAGCTTCGAGACGCTGCAAGGACGTCCTATCCAGCTGGCCCGTGTCACGTCCTGGGTGGTTGAGATTGGACAGCCCGTGTCAGAAGGGGTTGTCTCATTGGTGGACGCCACCGTCACATTAATGTCGTTCCCTTTATCCAACGTATGCGTTGGTGAAAGGAGTTGTCTTTCCCTTTTTCCTTCAACCGCAGACCCCAGCTGTGTGGTCATCTTCTCCACCATGCTATCTTCGTCTTCCCATGTGGATTCCTCCGGTGGCAAACCCTGCCACTGCACCAAGACTTGCGGAGTTGCGCATCCCTTTCGCCATATCAGTCGTCCGGAAACCAAAGCCGCATGCACATGATTCGGTGGTGTATGGTGTAGATCCGCCGGAAAAGGATGGATCGTGTGCTTCCCATGGTCAACGAAGGGCCGTAGGAGGGAGACATGGAAAACGGGGTGGACACGTGACCCCTCAGGCAGTTGCAGGCGGTAAGCCACTTGACCAACGCGTTCCAAAACTTTGAAAGGCCCATAAAACCACAAACTGAGCTTATGAGAAGATCGAAGGTGGATCGTTAACTGTTGGTATGGCTGTAACCGCAGAAGAACTAGCTCACCGATATTAAAGGTATAATCTTTCCGTTTCTTGTCAGCTTGAACTTTCATAAAAGTTTGTGCCTTTCTGAGATTTTGTTTCAAATTTGCAAGTATCAGTGAGCGTTGGTAAAGATCTGTGTCAATTGCTTCCAAAGGAGTGGTGCCCAAAGAGTAGGTCAACAAACATGGAGGAGACCGTTCGAATGTGTCCTGGAAGGGAGGAGTCCGAGTAGAGTGATTGTATGCGGTATTATAATGAAACTGAGCCCAGCTGAGGAAACGATGCCAAGCGGATGGGTTGTCGTGCACAAAACAACGGAGGTATTGCTCCAGACTTCGGTTGACACGTTCTGTCTGGCCGTCGGTTTGGGGGTGATAGGCAGAGGAGAAGTGAAGCATAGTCCCCTGTAGTTTAAAAAGGGTCCTCCAGAATTCACTAGTGAAGATAGGGTCGCGATCTGAAACGATGGAGCGCGGGGGACCATGTAGCTTGCCTACCGTGTCCCAGAATACCTGTGCTACCTTTGTGGCTGAGTATCGTGGCGGTAAGGCAGCGAAGTGGGCTCCCTTGGTGAGCCTGTCGACGACAACCATAATAGCAGTAAAACCTCCAGAGTTGGGTAAATGGGTGATGAAGTCCATGGACAGATCCGACCAGATGGTGGTGGGAATGGAGAGAGGCTGCAGCAAACCGTAAGGTAAGTGATTGCTGGCTTTAGCTTTCTGACATGTTTCGCATTGCAATATGTACTGTTGAATGTCCTTCTTCATGTGTTTCCAGGTAAACGAAGCACCAACACGAACGAGCGTGTGGCGGATTCCGGCATGGCCCCCCATTTTAGAGGAGTAAAACTGATGAAGTAGTAACGGAATCAATGACGACTTAGGTGGTACATAGATGCGGCCTCTGTGAAACAATAACCCTTGTTTGTATGACCAGTGAGGCCATGAGGTAGGATCAGTTTGTAATTCATTTAGAATCCGAGTAGCATAGGTATCCTGATGTAATTCGGACTGTATAATGGAATTATATGTAGAAGTAGGTGCACTGAGAGCCATGAGCTCTGGGAGAAGGTCCATTACGGTGTCCCCCTCTGGCTGTCGTGAAAGTGCGTCAGCTGCATTGTTTGTTTTTCCTGGTCGATATTGAATGGTGTAGTTGAACCCCAGCAACTTTGTGAGAAACTGTTGTTGTTCCGGAGTTTGAATCACCTGAGACATCAGGTGATGCAAACTGTGGTGGTCGGTTCTAATAATGAAGGCCGAACCCAAGAGGTATTGGCGCCACTTGGCCACTGCCGTGGTAATTGCATACATTTCTCTATAGTATGTAGACCGTGATTGCATAAGTTTAGATAACTTCCGGCTAAAGAAAGCAACCGGATGACCCGCCTGAAGTAACACTGCCCCGATGCCCGTTCCAGAGGCATCCGTCTCCAAAGTAAAAGGAAGTGTGAAATCAGGTAGAGCTAGGATTGGAGCGTTTGTCAACAAGTTCTTGAGATCCTCAAAGGCTTTCTCAGCACGAGCCGACCATTGAAAAGCATCCTTTGATAATAAATCGGTAAGAGGGGTTGCGACAGTAGCGTGTCCCTTGATAAATCGACGGTAATAGCCCGAAAGACCCAAAAAAGCCCTCAACTGAGTAACTGATTGTGGCATTGGCCACTCTCGAACAGCCCGAATGTTAGAGGGAATAATATACCCCAAAAATTGAATTTCAGTGACTGCAAAAGAACACTTAGACTGCTTCACAAAAAATTGGTGAAGGCGGAGAGTCAGTAATACCTGTCGTAAGTGGTCCACATGATCATGGAGGGATGGGCTGTAGACTAAGATGTCAAAGAAGATCACAACAAAGCGTCGCAGAAAATTGCTGAAAACTTGATTCATAGTTGCCTGGAATGTTGATGGTGCATTAGATAGACCAAATGGCATCACCAGGAATTCGAAATGGCCATTATGGGTGCGAAAAGCAGTTTTGTGGATATCCATGGGATTCATCCTGATCTGATGATATCCCGAACATAGATCCAACTTAGAAAAAATATGAGCACCATGTAGTTCATCGAGCAATTCGTCCACTGTAGGAATGGGGAATTTGTCGGGAACAGTGATAGCGTTTAAAGCCCTGTAATCGACACAAAACCGCCATGTACCGTCCTTCTTCCTCACCAAAAGCACTGGAGAGCTGAAAGAGGACTGGCTCGGTCGTATGAGACCGGTGCTCAACATTTCACTTACCATGTTTTCAATTTCAATTTTCTGGAAGTGTGGGTATCGGTATGGACGAACCTGAATGGGTTTGGAGTTGGGAAGCAAATTAATATTGTGATTGGTACCACGATCAGGCGGTAAGGTTTGTGGCGTGGCAAAAATATCTGGAAATTGGGACAGTGGGTGTTGGATCGGTGGCGGTGGTAAGTGGGCCGAATCGGGGAGTGAGGGAGACTCGGTGCTGGCTAAACACATGTAACAGGAGGACACCGAGTCTTGGGACACCAGTTTATGGAGTTGGGCATTAGAGATTTGGGTTGGTGATATAGATGGGTCCCCATGAAGGAGAATAGGTGAGCCATTATGAGTAAATGACATGGTAAGCTTGGCATAGTCTGTTACGATAGGGCCTAGGGTTTCCAACCACTGAATACCTAAAACCATGTCCGCACCCTTAAGGTCAAGTACAAACAGATCCACAAGGAACGTTGTGACTTGCAAGTGTAAGGGTATTCCCATACAAGAAGCAGTACATTGGAGAGTGTCACTGTTGCCCACCTGCACCTGAAAAGGGTTAGTATGATGTAATGTTAACCTTAAAAACAAAGCCATGTGAGAAGTGATGAAATTGTGGGTACTTCCCCCATCCACCAGAATTTGAACTTTTTTGCCTTTAATCGCGCCTGTCAGGCGAAAGGATCGGGAACTTCGATGGCCAAATAAGGCATTGAAGCTAATTTCTGGGGTTTCCTCAGTAACTGGAATATCGTCTGGAACCGGAGTAGGTCCAGGATCAAAAGTCTCATCATCTCCTTCCAAATATAACAACGTCGGCCGTCCTTTACACTTGTGACCGAAAGAGTATTTTTCGTCACAATTATAGCACAAGTTCTTCTCGTGCTTCTTTAGCATTTCCTCAGGAGATAAACGACGGATAGGCAAAGCTGCAGTAGGAGGAGCAGTAGTGGAAGAAGCCGTAGTTAAGGGTTTTGGGCTGGATTGCCAGGGACGGGTAGATCTGGATTCAGTGGCTTGATCTTCGAAAACTCTGACTAAAGAAAAAGCTTCATGATAATCCCCCGGTCTGAGGGTAAGAACAGATCGACGGATGTGTGGTTTGAGACCCGAAATAAAAATACTGCGGATAAGTGTGGCAGATAGCCCAGGAACCTTACTGACCAATTTCTCAAACGAGGATTGGTAGTCCAAAATCGATCCACTTTGTTGAATTTTCACCAACGCTCCAGCAGGGTCGTCGAACTCAGACGGTCCAAATCGACGAAGCAGGGCCGTACAAAATGTTCGCCAATCAGTCATCAACCCATTTTGATCCGCCCCATAAAACCAACTCGCAGCTGGTTCAGTAAGATGAAATGCTGCTAAATTCAAGCGATCTGGAAGAGGAACCTGGTAGAATGTAAAATAACGCTCGACAGCCGTAAGCCACATAGTAGGATCGCTAGAAGAGAAACGGGGAAAGTCCAATTTGACCTGTCTAGATCTAGGATTTTCACCACCCGGCCCATTACCCAGGATTCCACGGTTGTTGTGCTGGATTTCAAGCAGTCTGGTCAGATCTTGATGAAAACGATTCTGAGAATCTTGGATGAGTAGCTGAGAATCATGCAGCTGTGTCTGCGATTCCTGAAGAGACAGATGCTGTTGTTCGCGGATTAGATCAGCAGCGCGAAATTGTTGTTCCAGGGCATCTAAACGTTGCTGCAACTCCCGCATTTGAGTGTTTTCAGCCATGATCGGAAGGAAGAGGATCAATGAAAGCACCAAAATCTAACGATCTTAGATCTACAAAGACGTAAGAAAAAAGAGAGAGGTTAGAGATAGAGAGAAGAGAGGGAAATTGTCCAACAATTTTTAATATCTTCATTCACGCCCCTCACTGGGCTATATAACCAATTCTGTTACACTCATTTCCCTTGTTACATATTCTAAACATATTATTTATTAGTGGGTACAAACCCATGTGGGCCAATTTAGATCATTGAAAATAATCCTTCAAATACCCACGTACCCTCCTAATCCGTGTGGGCCTTCCTTGTGCAAGCCCAACAGATTGGGCCGTAACAGATCGTCCAAGGAGGTGACAGTATGGTTCATTCTCAATGAGATGAAAATTATAACTTTCAGCATTGATAGAAAAATCAATGGGAAGGAATAATTATCCAATAAGAATAACATTTCCCCTTCAAAGATTGGTTGGGTTCTGATTTATGATTCGTATAACTTATTCATTTATGGATAATTATTTATAAGTTTTTATATAAATTTTTTTTCAAAATTTCCAATCACGTCCCTATATTGAAATTTTTGAATCATTTCTTTGTAATTTAAAAAAGAAATGTAATCCAACAATCCCCCCTCCTCCGACATTATTTTGTGTGCGGCTCAAACCTGTGAGCTCATTCTGATATCAATTCCTTAGAATTAGATCAAAAGTTATAATTTTATTTTATTTTTATCCATATCGCTTTTATACATTATATATATGATTGAGAAAGGTATGTCAGGGACCAACAAACACTACATTATGAATAAGGTTAGAATGGTTGAGCTCAATATATGTATGATGAGCTAGATGCTTGCATAGTAGAGTACGGAATGGTCCACGAGACCGGAAAAATTTATTATGGTCCGGGACCTTTGTGATCTTTCCATTAAAAATTCGACACCTATATAAGATATTTATTTTTCTCTTTTTTTTTTCTCTCTCCAACTTTTTATTTCTTTCTCTCTCTTCAGGCCCACCGCATCAAAAGTGTTCCCAGAGCACTACATTCCGGCTCCCACGAGACCGTATAATAGTAGACTAGTAGCCCACAGTCATAGACACGGATACCAATATACCATTATTATATATAATTTATGGGTGTTATAAAAGTTATGATGTAAGAAAAATGATTATGTTCTATTATAGAGATTCATTTTGCATGTGGTATTTTTTTTTTTGTTTCAAAAGATGCGGGTCCCATAAAATGTTGTGAGTGTAGGAAATTTTTTATGGTCATCTTAAATGACGAATGCAAATCCCATAATTTATATTCTTTTTTTTTGGGATAACTAGTTTATAATCTCTTGTACTTCATGAAAAATAACCCTTTTGTAGGACTAGTTACCCAAGATTAATGTAAGAAAGAAACACTCGATCTAATTGTGATAGAATAGGTGAAATTGTTTTATGGCTTATTGAAATTCGCATCTCACCTTTTTTGGGTTTATCATATAGTTGCTAAATCACAAGACGAGAGAACGAGGAAAGAGTAATTATCATATGTTTTGTGAATTTCTGATGTGTGTTGTTCCGGATGGCCCAACAGCAATGGCCCAACAGCAATGGGCCAATAGCAGTGACCCAAAGGTTCAAATCCCATCATAACTCCCTATCCACGTTAGCCCTACCAACTAGCAACCATCCTCAACTCCCAATGAGACGACGCTCCCTATAAGAAACACCAAAATGTCCCATCTCGGGATCCCAACCCTCAAAGACAGTCGCCTCAGATGCCATAAGAGGGAACTACCCCTTTGACATGCGCTAACACTGTCAGGTGCATCGCTGCTATCATAGCAGCGCCTGTCACGCCCCACAGCATCTGCTATCATGAGCAGATCCCAAGAAGGGTTGACCCCTTTCTCACCAACCCGTAGGAGATTCATAAGACCTCCTTATAAATAGCCCTTTTTGGCACACCAAAGAGGTATCTTATGTATCGTTATTCTGCCCATCTACTTTTAGTTACACCATACACACATTAAATCTTCCATTGATATTAACTTGCTTAATACTTGGAACAGTACTTTCTAGCCTGGTCTTTACCTTCGCTAGAGGTATCACCCATAGAGTGACTCATCCCTAAAGGTAACATAGTGGGCTTATAGATCCCAACGGTACATGTACTATAATCTAATGTAAATTTTTAATGTTCTATGAGACTTAGGCTTTGTTTAGGAGTTTGAAGGGAAAATGAAGGAAGGGGATTCATGGGGAGGAAGATGAAGGGAAGGGAAGGGAATTGAAGGTTATTCCTTTCTTTTGTTTGGGAGTTAAAACAATAGCAAGAGAGAAAAATGGAGGGCTAATGAGATATTTTTACAATTTTAACCTTTTTAAAAATTAATATAATTATTATATTTTAAAAATTAAATTTAAAATTTCTAACAAAATTATTTATGTATTTTTCGCACTAATAAAAAAGATCATATTTTCGACAAATTTTTTACGTTGCAAACAACGAAAATTCCATCGGTATACTTTTAGTTGAAAAGTGACATAATTTTTTAACAATCAAAATTTTTCACATAAATAAATTATTCGTCCCAATTTTCGACGGAATTTAGTTTTCGTCAAAAATTTAACGAAAATGAATTCTTAAATATTTTCGATGGAAAAAAGAATTCCGTCAAAAATTTCGACAAAATGTTTTTTGACCAAATTTTTTGATAGATTGTGTTCCGATGAAAATTTTGACATAATTTTTTTTTTCCGAAAACTTAGAGGGAAATATTCCTGTCAAAATTTTTGACGAAATTTAGATTCTTGTCAAAATTTTCCATCGAAATTTTTTATAGAAATACTTTTTGACAAAAAAATTTACGAAAAAATTTTACGTAAAAAAAATTGATGGAAGTGTGTTCCGTTGAAAATTTTGAAGAAAATATTTTTCGTCAAAAATTATCAAAGAAAATTCGAAGGAAATTTATTTTTTGTCAAAATTTTTGACAGAAACGTTTCCTTCAATAACTTTTGACGGAATTTATATTCCATAAAGAATTTTGACAAAATTTTCTTTCCGTCAAATTTTTTACCAAAATGTTTTTTGTCAAGAAAATTATGGAAATATTTCTCTTCAAAAGATTTCAATGGAAAGGTGTTTCGTTGAAAATTTTGATAGAAATATTTTTCGTCGAAAATTTCGACATATATGTTTTTTGTCAAAATATTTGAGACAAATGTTTCGACGGTATTTAGATTCTAAAAAGAAATTTGACAAAAAAAATTGTCAAAGTTTGAGAAATATTTTTCGTTAAAATTTTTTTATGGAAATGAGTTTCATCGAAACTTTTTGACGAAATTGTTTTTCGTGGAAAAGTTTTACGTAAATGTGTCCGTCTAAAGTTTTGACGCAATTTAGATTTTATCAAGAATTTTGAATGAATTTTTTCCCTCAAAAATTTATGTCAGTGATTATGACAAAATCTTATTCCGTCTCTAGTTTCGAAGGAATTTTTTTTTCATCTCTATACTCTTGATTGCCACAGATTTCTGTAGTCTTGGTTGCCAGGAGATAGCTCCTCCTGCAAAAGTCATCGATATATTCCGTCTTCGACTTCCTCGAGTCAGAATCTCCGCCTAAATCAGCATCCGAGTAGCTTGCAACTCGCCCAAATTGGAGGCACGACTTTGTTGTTCTTCTGAGATACTTGAAAATCCACTTCATTTCTTCCCAGTATTCTTTGTCAGGGTTTGATAGATACCGGCTTACCATTCCAACAACATAAGTCAATTCGGGTCTCGTACAAACCATTGCATACGTCAAGCTTCCAATAGCGGATTGGTATAGGATCTTCAACATCTCATCTTTATGTTCATCAGATCTTGAATATTGCTTCTGGTTCAGCTTAATATGTCTGGCTAAGCAGGTGCTCACTATTTTGGCTTTGTCCATACAGAATCTCTTCATAATCTTCTCAATGTGTTTTTCTTGAGTCAGCCATAGTAGCTTCTTTTGTTTATCTCGGATAATCTTGATTCTGAGTATCTGCTTTGCAAGGCCAAGGTATTTAATTGCGAAGGATGAGTTCAACGCCTTCTTCAGGGCTGCTATCCTCGATTCGACTTTCCCTACAATAAACATATCATTAACATATAACAACAAAAATAGAAAATCTTCGGCCTTATACCTCTTCACAAATACACAGTGGTTGGCCTCTGTCTTCACAAATTTTTGATCAATCATGAAAGATTCAAACTTCTTATACCACTATCGAGGTGCTTGCTCCAAGCCGTATAGACTATTCTTCAATTGGCATACCATGTCTTCTTGTTCTAGAGCTCAAAACCCCTTAGGCTGCTCCATGTATATCTCTTCTTCAAGATCTCTGTGAAGAAAAATGTGGTCTTCACATCCATTTTCTCTACTTCAAGGTCCATCGAAAATGTCATGGCTAACACAGTTCAGACCAAAGTCATTTTCACCACAAGAGAGAATATCTCCTCAAAATCAACTTCTTTCTTTTGATTGTAGCCTTTCACCACAATTCGGGCTTTGAATCTCGGCTTCTCACCTTTACCTTTATTCTTGATTTTGTAAACCCACTTGTTCTTCAGAGCTCTTCTTTCTTTAGGCATCTCAGTCAACTCATAAGTCTGATTTTCATGCAGAGACTTCATCTCGTCTTGTATTTTCTTTTCCCATTGTTCCTTATCTAAGCTCATCACAGCCCCATCATAACTCTGAGGTTCACCATCTTCAGCAACAATGGTGTATTCATCAGGTAGGTACCATGTAGAAGGTCGTCTCACTCGAGTAGAGTGTTTGGGTTGTTCATCAGGCTGATAATCCGACTCTTCGTGATCATCTCAGATCTCATCATCCCGGACCTCAGTATCTCGGTCCTCAGGACCTTAGTTTTCAATACCTTTGTCAATCTCATCATTTTCTTCATTCTCTTGATTTTCTCCCCTTGCTTCAGCTCGGACAGGATGGATGAGTTCTTCCCTTCTAACAGTAACTCGGACTTTGTGCTTCGAGATGTCTTGAATAGTCTCGTTCTCATGAATGACCACATCTCGACTTCTGACTACATTCTTAATGATTGGACCCCAAAGTCGGAACTTGAACTCACATCTCGGTGAACCGAGGTAAATGCATTCTTTTGTCTTCGAACCGAGCTTCACCCTTTCAACTTTAGGGATATGCACGAAAGCTTGGCATCCAAATACCCTTAATTGATCATAGGCCGCTTTCCGACCTGTTTATACTTCTTCTGGAATTTCTCCTTTAAGTGGTCGTGATGGTGAGAGGTCGATTAAGTCAACAGTAATTCTGATGGTTTCTCCCTGGAATGATTTCGGCAATCCGGCATTGGATATCATACTTTAAACCTTCTCTTCAATACTCTGGTTCATCTTCTCAATAAGTCCATTCAGCTGGGGTTTCTAGGGGGCGTCTTCTCAGGTCAGATCCCGGGCGCTCTACAGTATGCATCAAATGGGCCATAGTATTCACCATCATTGTCAGATCAGACCACCTTTAATTTTTTGCTAGTCTCCCTTTCAATCATTGCATGGAATTCTTTGAGGGATTAGAGTACTTGGTCTTTAGACTCCAATAAATATACCCACACTTTGTAGGAATAATCATCAATGAATGAAACAATGTACTAAGCTCCTCCGAGGGACTTCTCCGACATATCGCAGACATCCTTATGGATGAGGTCAAGGATATAATTGTGCCTTATGGGTTGGTCCGATTTCACGAAAGAAACCTGGTGCTGCTTTCTAGCTAGGCAATGCGTGTAACTCTCCAGCCCTTGACCTTTCAACCTAGTCAATAATCCTTTCTTGTTCAGAATTTGGAATCCTTTCTCACTTATGTGGCCGAGACGCTTGTGCAATAGCTCCAAGCTAGGTCCATCTTGGACAGAGTTGGCTTTTCTGCCATTATTCTTTCATTTCTTCACGTGCAAGGAGCCTTCCTTCTTACCTCAAGCAACAATCAAGTTTTCCTTGGCTAGCTTCCATCTACCGCTATCGAAGTAGTTCACTAACCCAGCATCATCTAGCTTGCCTACCGAGATTAGGTTCAATCGCATGTCAAGAACATACTTTACATCTTTCAACACAAGTTGGCACCCAACATCTGTGGACAAGGTCACATCACCTACACCAACAATCTTGCTGGTCACCTGATTTCCCATCTTCACTAGGGGTGTTCATCAACCCAGCCTAACCAATTCAAACCGCGTTGACCGAACCGAAAACTGAAAAAAAAAACTGAAAATTTTAATTGTATTTGATCAGTTTTCGGATTGATTGATGAAAACCGATCCAATCCAATCCAAACCGTTCCAATATATTAATTCTCCTCTACCTAGTTGTGCCTTTCCGTAATCATGTCGCAAAGATTTCTAAACCCAAGACCTATTAACCTATCAACTAAACCCAAGAAAAAACCTAGTCATATATCATCAAAAAAAATTTATCTGTGTAGAGCTTCATATCTCAATGCAAAGAAAGATATGTATTATTGTTTACTGATGCTTTTGTATTTCAAAAGAAAAAAATTACAAAGCCAATAAATACAAAAGATGTTATTTGCACAATAATTATGAAATTTTTTTTATGATTTTCACAAAATCGAAATCCGATCCAATCCAAACCGAAAAAAAATCGGATTGGATCGGATCGGATTTGAAAAAAGTCCAAACCGAATGAATGATTATATGATCAAACCGAAGGGATTGGATCGGATGATTTTTGCTTCCAAAACCGATCCAATCCAGACTACGAACACCCCTAATCTTCATGACTCCAAAATCACCACCTCGGTAAGAAGAGAAAAAACCTTTGTGTGGAGTGTGGAAGGAGGCACTAGAGTCAACAATTCAGGTGCAGTCATCATAATTCAAGTAATTGTCTTCACTATGGATAAATATCTCTGCATCCGAGTTGGCAGCAACTGTTGTGGTGCTCTTGTCTTCTTTTTTCTTCGGAATGATCTGATCTGACTTTACAGTGTCGTTCTTCTCATGTTTCTGCAAAGTCTTGTTGTCTGGCTTCTTATGACCGAACTTCCCATAATAGAAGCATTTCAACTCATATTTTGGCCTAAATTGGCCTCTGTACTTATCATGACTCCGGCTCTTACTACAACCCCGGGCGTCGGACCTTCATCTATTCTCGGTCACGTTTGCCTCAGATATGCTGGTTACACCTCGCTCCCTTCTCCTGGACTCTTCATCCAAGAGGCTGTCTATCATGACATCCATCTTCAGTTTTCCATCAGGAGCCAAGTTGCTTAATGTCACCACCAGAGTATCTCAGCTTTCTGACAGCGAGCTCAACAGTAGCAAATCCTGCATCTCATCATCAATTTTCATCTCGGCTTTAGACAGCTGATTCACAATACCTTTGTAGGTGTTGAGGTGTTCAATCATGCTCATGTCATCCTTGTATTCAAGTTTCACAAGTCGGCGAACTAGATGTACTTTATTCCTAGGAGTCTTCTTCTGAATCATGGACTCCAGCTTCGTCCACAACTCGTACATGTTCGTGAACTTAGACATGTGCTTAAAGAGGATTTTGTCAATACATTTCCTGATCGTGGCTACTGCCTTCTGACTCAGGATCTCCCACTCCTTATCAGTTTTGCCTTTAGGCTTCTCTTTAAGGATGATGGACTCATATAAATCTTTGTAGTAGAGATGATCTTCTAACGTCGATCTCCAGTAAGTGAAGTTGTCCGCGGTCAGCTTGGACATATCTCCATCATGTGAGATTCCACTGGTCTCCATCTTATCTCTCTCAGAACCCATCGAACCCGAGCTCTGATACTACTGTTGGGAACTCGGTTCCCTCAACTCGGCTAAGAAGCCTTTGCAAGAGTCAAACATCGAGCTAGGAGCTTGGCTCAATCAGAGAGGTTGACCTGAATCACCAAATCGGCCCGCGTAGCCAAAAAAATGAGAAACACAGAGATAACAGATTTTAACGTGGGAAAACCTTCTCCAATGTGAAGAAGTAAAAACCCACAGGACACTAGTCTAGAATCAAACTTCCACTATGAAAATAATGGTTTGCAAAAGATCAAGCATCACCAACAATGGTGGTACACTCAAACCTCACCTACAATGGTGGTTTTCACTAAAACTTTCTTGAGGTATAACACTCAAGTTTCTCCCTGGAGGTGCCCTCAAAATCAAAGCTTTGAGCTTTTAACTCAAAATCCCTCAAATCTTACAAGTCAACATTTTTCTTTTCTTTCTGTTCTTCTAACCTATCTTCATCCCACAACTAATGTATTTTTAGGGGAAGGGAGAAGGTTTGGGATTTAGGGTTTTTCAAACCCCTCAATGAACTTTGGGCTTAGCATTATGGAGGAAGTCCAACATGGGTTGAGTTAAGAGTTCGGGTGAACGAGTGGAGCTGAAGGACTGTGAAGGAGGTCTTGGAACGGAATTGGGTTAAAGTCGAAGCATTTTCAAGTTTGAGATTTTGAGAAAAAGACAAGAAATTATTTTTTTCGTGCAAATCTTATAATTTTGTTAGAGTGCAAAACCAATAATTCATACAAACACGGAGTGAGTGACTTGGTTAAGACAGCTTAGTTCTATAATTTTATATAGCTTGAAACAAACATCCTTTCGGGTTGTCAAGAGTTCACGATAATTATAATACAAGCAATGACTCTTGGCAGCATACAAAAAATCAAATCAAATTAACAAAATCAATGAAAGGAAATTAAATTGGTGCTTTGATTCTTTGTTTTATTTATTATCATGTGATTTTATTCGTTTTTCATGTTGTCCAAATAATATTATAGTGAGTGAAAATCAATGAGACTTTTTATGAGTTCAGTGCAACTCATTCTTAAAAAACAGATCAAGACAGATATGTGAGGACAACACCTGCAATGTGACAACAATAAAGGGCTGTTGAGGCCGATCCTACATATCACCAACAAAAGAACATAATAAAATAAATCTGAACAAACGTGTTTCTTACAAATCTGAACACATCTGTACCAGGTACGTGTCTAAACACGTCTGTATCAGGTGCGCGTTTCTGACTGTGACGCGACTATGCCACGAAATGTGTGTCTGAATATGACGCATCTTGGTATTGTGCTCGTCAGACTTGTTAGAAATGCGCACCTGGTACATACGTGTTCAGACACGTACCTGGTACAGACATGTTCAGATTTGTCAGAAACGCGCATGTGTCAGGTGCGCGACTAAACGCGTAACCACCTGAAATGCGTCTTCCTGCATTAGTCCGGTAAAACGTTTGGTCAACGAACTAAACAGGTGAATTTTTTTGAAATTTGCAATTTTTTGGTCAAAAACCCATTTTTAACCCACCCACATTAATTATTATCACCGCGTCGTGGGCCCTCCGGTCGCCACCTTGTCATCCGCCATAGTTAATGTCCTTACTTTCAAGTGCAGTTTCTAGTATGAATTTAGTAAGCAATTGATCCCAAAAGATCTAGGACAAATGTATAAGAAAAAAAATAAGTATCAGTTATCAAACATTTCATTTGGATCCAAAATCATGAGGATTATAGTTGAATCATGAACTGATACAATATCCTATTTGACTGAAAAACTGTCAAACTATGCTGAGCAGCATCCGGTATTTTTAACCGCTGAGACATCATCTCTATTGCCAACATTGATGGTCTGCCCCTGTGGCAATGCTGCAGGGTCATCCCCCTTCTCAAGAGTCTTCCTACTCACAACATTGTATATCTGAGTAAGCACTTCTGTGAAAGCATTGTCCACATTCAAGGACTCCAGTGCAGAGGTTTCCATGAAATATGTGTTTTCTCTCTCAGCAAATGCAGTGGCTTCTTCCGTGGACACGCCACGCAAATGCCGAAGATCTGCCTTGTTTCCCACAAGCATGATTACAATGTTGGTGTCTGTGTGATCCCTAAGCTCCCTCAACCATCTCTCCACATTTTCAAAAGTCACGTGTCTGGTAACATCATACACAAGCAATGCACCAACAGCTCCACGATAGTAAGCACTTGTAATTGCACGGTATCTATGTTAAAAAAATGAGATTGATAAATATAGGATTAAGGAATAAGAATATAAATAATTTATCTAGTTTTGATTAGTAAGTATTATCATGTTGTAGATGAAAAGAACATTGCAAGTTTTGTAAGTCTAGACTTTAGTAAGAACAGCAAGGATGCAAATATGATAATCGTAAAAGGTTTTTTTTCTTTAAATTCAAATATTTTATTATATACTGTATTTCATACAGCCCGAGCATCCCATTAAATCACACTTTGATAATAGTAACATTTACCTACGCTTCACACTAGAGTTACCAATCCACTTCATTAAGTATTTGATCAAATTGGAACAATCATACTTTAGGGTTATAACTGGTCCCTGACTCAAGCTCTACCTCACTTCATTTTAATTAAGTGCCTGGAGTAGGGACAATATAAATCAAGCAAATCTTGAGAAGTCATGTCTTCTGCCATCTTCTCAGAGCTATATAGATGTTTTATTTACAAAGAGTAAAATCTGTATATGCTTCCCAGAAAATATTTCTGGAACATATGACTTCTGAGTCACATGGTGACAACACCAATTGTTGTTCCAAGAATTCGCTTCCCACAAAACACAATTGATATGGAAAAAATAAACAACTAGGCTCATTCATCCATTATTTCGCACAAGGGGAGATACCGGAACATAGACCAACTTGAATAAAAGGAAAAATTCCGAGGTAGGAACAAATGTCGATTTTACACAACCTTATCCTTACAAACTTTTTTTTGTTGCAAAATGGCTATTTTATAAACTCGAACCAGTGACCTTCCGGTCCTAAACTAGAATATTTCTCAAAAATCTTCCCTATGCAACAACCACATACTACAGAACATAACAGTTTTCCATGGTTTAAACCCCTAACAAAAGGAAGAAGGAACATTTGGGCATTCTTAAACCCATTCATTATTTTATTCTCAACCCAACAACAAATTCTCATACACACAATCCTTTCTTTATGCTGATCATCAAGACGAAATGCAAGAATCCCACAATCACCAAAAAGATCATGCAGTTAGCATTTTGCAAAATCAATTCATCAATAGCAAAACTAACAAAAAAAAACCCATTAAAAATATATAAAATTGAAGCCCCAATCATAAATTGAAAACCCCAAGATTCAATAGTGAAAAAGGAAAGACCTTTCTTGACCGGCAGTGTCCCAAATTTGAGCCTTTACGACCTTGTCATCAACGCGGACGCTACGGGTGGCGAATTCAACGCCGATGGTGGATTTGGATTCCAAGCTGAACTCGTTTCTGGTGAATCTGGACAAAAGATTGGACTTGCCAACACCCGAGTCTCCGATCAGCACCAACTTGAACAAGTAATCGTAGTCTTCGTCAGAACCCATTGAATGAAATCAATAGATTTCGATTTGAGGGAGGGTGTCACTGTTACTGATTCGTAGATCGAAATGAAAATGAAAATGAGAATGAGAATGAAATGAAATGGGTGGGTATTTAAGGCTTTGAAGTTGGTGACTTGGTTTATTAAAATCATGCAACTTTATCAGCATCCTACTTATACTTTGTACTCTTAGCACACACGGAGAGAGAGAGAGAGAGAGAGAGAGAGAGAGAGAGAGAGAAGCGTGTAGCGTGTACGAGGAAGGAAGGTAGGCGCCTGTTGTAGAAAGGAGGGAGAAGCATTCAAAGTTCAAAATGACTCTTCTACCACCTTTTATATTTTTCTTCAATATAATAACAATAACGATTTTTTTTTTTAAAACAATGCTATAAGCCATAAGGTAATAAGGGCATTGATTAACCAATAATTATTGGTTCAAGGAATGATGGAAGAAAAAAAAAATAAAAAAAAAAAATAATAAGAAGTAAATAAAGATACAGTAGAAGAGTCCATATTTCAAACCAACAAATTCAAAAATTTGATTGAAAAGGATATTTCTGATTCTCAAAGAAAAATGGTGATATTGTTTCTCTATTGATCAAGAATTTCAGTTTTTGGGAACTATCATGGTCATTGGTCATCCAATAAGAAAGGTTTCCATTTTTTCAAATGAACGATTTGAAGAAAGTTATAAAGAATAATTTTGGAATAGTTCTCCCTTATAATGAATTTGAGAGTGCTTAAATCAGATTAATCAGGTAATATATAAATTGGTGGTGGTGGATATATAAAAAGAAGACATTAATTAAAAATTTAAAATAAATAATAACAAGTAAAACATTTATATTTTTCCTTCAAATCGGAGAAATAATTTTATCTCATGCATATACTTATTTTTATGTATAAGAAATATCAATTCCTTAATTTAATTATTTTATTTATTTTATTTCTTTATCATTATAACAGTTAACAAAGATTCAAAAGCCATTTTACTGAATTGATAAAATACTAGGTAACGGAGAAAAAGGTCTTGACAAAATTAAAATGTAAATTGTTACGGATAAGTTTTGCTGAAACCGCCGCCCTAGGATATCTCACTAGGAGATACTGCCGAATCTCAACAGTTGGAACAAACTGATTGAGGCCGACTAAGTCGGACCGAATCTCAGCTGAAGAAGGGAGAGGGTCCGACTGATTGGGGAGCTCAGCGAACTGGAAACCTAGCCAAGTAACCCTATAAATAAGAGCTCAGACATCCCAGGTACTCACCTCTGAATCGCCTTGCTTATTCCACTCATTGTGCACACACCACTCCTTGGTTGTAAAACCTATTGCTTGTGCGCAGTGATTGGGACCTCGGTATTTAAGCCCAGTATATCATTCATATACACTATCTCTGAGCGCTTACCATCTGGTATAGCAATACGGTCTACCTCGAACCTAACATTGGCGCCGTCTGTGGGAAATCGGTAAAATTCGACTCCCATACCACAATGACCAACACACGATCCACGTCGGGCAATGCTCAGGCACCATCCCACCAATCTGCTTTGGAGCAGCTCCAGGCCACCGCTAGCCCGGTCTTGGTGGACGTACAGGTCGAAGAGGTCGGATTACAGGGGCCGACTCCTAGACCTCAAATCGGAAACACAACAACTGCAACCCGCCCACCTGAACCACCAAATGTTACCACAATGGCGATGGGCGCAATCCTTCAGCGGATGCAGGAGATGGAGAACAGATTCTTAACCCAGCAACGATTGGACGCGGAAAGAATGGCGACACTCGAAGCTGAATTAAGAAACCGGACCGCTCAAGGCGGAACCGGAAGTGGTTCACAAGCCCAGAATGGGGGAAACCCGCACCAAAATGCTGGCGGAAATGCTAATACTGGCAATGGTGGGACCCAACACCAAAACGCCCCCGCTGCCGAAGTAAATGTCCTGGAGAATCTCGCTCTTCACCTCGGCAATCAGCAAGAGGTCGGAGGCCAGAACAACTTCAACAACGAAAATTACCTGAATGATGATGAAGCTAATGATAGCCCATTCACAGAAAGACTCATGAACTTGGCCATTCCCCCGAGATTCAAGAGCACCAGAATACCTCCATATGATGGGAGTCAGGACCCGGAAGCCCACTTGGAGGCCTTCAAGACTGAAATGTTGTTTAACGGGATCACAGGACCCATCAAGGCCAGAATCTTTGCAACAACTCTAACGGGACAGGCAATGACCTGGATCACCAGGCTTCCCAAAAATTCAATTGACTCGTTTGAAGATTTAGCTCGGACTTTCCGCCTCAACTTCGCAACAAGTAAAGTGCATCCCATGCCGGCATATGCACTGGGAAGAATTCGCCAGAAAGACAATGAATCGTTAAGAAAATACCTTGAGCGATTCAAAGATGCAGCACTCAAGGTCCGCGGTCTCACCGAAGCCGTCCACCTCCATTTGATCATTTCACGATTAGATGGTGACTCCCCTCTTGCTAGATCAATCTACAAGAACCCGGTAAATGACCTCGAAGAGTTCCGACGTAGGTCAGAAAAATATATCGACGTGGAGGACATGCAACAGGTTTACGTCGAATATCGTGGGCGAAGCCCGTCAAGAAGGAGTCCAAACAAGAAGAACGGAAGAGATCGGGATCACAAGGGGCACAAAAAAGGAAACGAAGCTCGTAAGAAGAGGGCGGAAGATCGCTCTCCTAGGAGGAAGTTTGAAGACTACACTCCACTGAACATTCCCAGATCCAAGATCTGGAGAGAGGTAGCTCAAACGGAAATGCGAAACGTCGATCGACCTCGTCCCCTCAAAGCAAAGAGTGGACTCGACAAGAGCAAATACTGTGCATTCCATGACCAAAACGGCCACGTTACGGACTACTGCTGGGACCTTCGAGATGCAATCGAAAAACACGTCAGAGAAAGGAAGTTGAAACAGTACATAATCCGTACACAGGGGAAGAAAAACAACAAGTCAAGACAAAAAAGCCGAAGCCGAAGTCCGAGGCGAGGAGACAAAAGAGACCAGAGACAGGACCGCAATGCAAAAGGCAAAGAAGTCAACGACAGAGCTGAGACTTTCCCTGAAGCAGAGTTCGAGTGCAATGTAATTAGTGGGGGATTGGGTGGAGGAGGAGACTCAGTGAACACCCGAAAGAAATACTTGAAGGAGGTCATGTCCATCAGGGACCGGCCGACTTTCAAAGTAAAGGACAACGAGCCCGAACCCCCTCTTATATATTTCACCAGAGAAGAGCTGTCAAGGGTCGTGCCAGGACATACTGATGGATTGGTAATCACTGGAGTGTTAGTGAATTGCCGAGTCAGGAGAATTTTCCATGACCACGGAAGTTGTGCGGACATAATTCTCTGGGATGCTTTCTGTAAGAACCCGCACCGCTAATTAAGGTAATTAGTGAATTAATTATGATAATTAGGAAATAATTCCATAATTGACCTTAATAATTATTATTGGGCTTAAATAATTATAATGAATGAGTAAAAATGCTGAAAGTCGCTTTTCGGAAGAAAAATGCGGATACCGGTTCTGCTACTCGGTATAAATGCGTACCGGAAAAGTATCCCGGAAAATTATAACGAATACATGATAATTACTAGAATATTATGTAGGACTTGTAAAACAAGTTTCGAGTCAAGATAACGTAATCTGATGCCAGAACTGATACTGGCTATGGAAAAGCGCGTACCGGAAAGGTGCTCCGAAAAATAAAATAAAAATATGACAAATCTTAGAAAAATGCGCAGGTCTAGATTCCAAAGTTTGGGATCAATATCTTTTACTTTGCGATTAAGGCTAATACTGCGCGATTAGTGGCTTGTGCCTATAAATACTAAACTTGCACACAACCCTAGGCCATACTATTTCTTCTACGTGGGTTTTGGGTGGCTGAAGGGAGGTGGCTGCTGTCCATTGCTTCTCCTTCACCAAGTCTTCACCTTTTCTTCTTCTTTCACACTCAAACACTTGGGGAGGGTGAGAGTTAACCTTGGGGCTGCATTGTGGCCATCATTCTGAGTTGAGAAAGCTGTGTGTGTGTAGTTAGTGAGCATGAGTTTGGAGCTTTAGTGATGGCTACCTTGTGGTGGTCATTGTGAGCTTCAAAGTGCCTTCTTGTGGTGCAAGAACCCATCTTGAAGTGCCATTTTCGTGCTCCTACTTAGGCTGGGTTTGAGGAACCTTGGGAGAGCTCCAAGAGCACAACTTGCCTCTGTTTTGAGCTTTGGTAAGTTACCTCACCATGATCATGAGTTTATCTTGCTTAAAGTTGGTGTCTTGACATGTAAAAAGTTAAAATGAAGTAACCAACACCTAAATGAACTTGTATATGCTTAAAGATGCATGCTTTAACGTGTACATGTGTTAAAAGTTGGATCTTTGGGATGGATATTCACGAAATGCAGAAACTGCATTCTGTCGTGAGATATCCGGATATTCGTCGAACAGATATCCGGATATCAGTATCCGGATATGGTATCCGGATATTGATATCCGGATATGGGATCTGGGTATCCGGATATGACATATCCGGATATGTCCAGTGTGATATCCGGATATGGCATATCCGGATATACCCCTTCTGATATCCGGATATCCTGGGTTCTGCGCAGACAGTAGCTGTACTGTATGAACAGTAAGCTATTGGGTGTGTGTGGACCCTAGTTTAAGGAAGTTGAACTTCTGTAATAAATGGACTAAGTCAGAATCATATGATTAAGGGCTTATGGCTTTGTTGGAAGCCTTAAGACGTAAAACGTAAAGGAAAGGCGTAGTCTTTAAGTTGTATGCTTGTGATGCATTAATATTGACTTGTTAATGGTCCATATCAGATTGTGATACTGCTGTTTGTGGACTTGTGAGTGGTTGGACTCTTGGCTTGGATAGCTAGCTTGCAAGGTAAGCTTTCGTGTCCTCGGTTTAGCCATTTTGATGTTCCACCATGTCCCATGGGGATGGGTTTATGCATGCTGTGTTACATGCTTTATTATTTTGGAAATGCTGTTGAGCTATTTATATGCAATGAGCTTTTATGATGCATGTGGTGTCCACCTAGACGGCAATCCTGAGTATGCAGTACATACAAGATGGAGAAGCATGTGGGTGAGGTGCAGGTAGTATCCATGTACTCATGTAGGCATAGACGTATTCCTACATTTCTCTGGCCAGTAGATTTGAAAGCACACATGACATGAATAATTGCTGCATCGCATGATTTTAGAACTTATACTGTAATACTATTTTTTAGAACTTATATTACACATGTAAGTGAGCTTGGGGTGGAGACTCCTTGAGGACCCCTTGTCTTACTGAGATTTCTTGTTAGAGATCTCACCCCACGTTTGGGGACGCTTATTTCAGGATCAGGTAATGTTGAGGGCTCAGGTGGCAGGAGGCCAGAGCTGAGCTGATGAGTTGATATTGATATGTTGTTCTGCTGGATTGACTGCTGTTATGTTATGTTCCTGCTTTATTTATATTATTATGTTGAGACTGTTTGTGGGCAATGTTGCCTTATTTGGTGAGCATGGGGTTTGTCCATGCCACATGGTTGACTATGGTCTTTTATGTTAATGTTGTAATTAAAGTATCAGGATTTTGACCCAGGCTACTTGTGTAGACCTGTGGCTTTAGATACTCACTTATATTTATGTACGAGGTATTCAGTTAGTTGTCTTGCAATTTACATACAGGCAGTATTTTTATGAAAATGATTAAGTAATCAAGTTGGCTAAGTTAATGACGTCATAATTGAATTAAAGAAAAAGTTATTCCGCATTTTAATTAAGCGTGGCTTAATACGATAGTGTGTTAACAATCCGGGTTAACACGGGCTGTTACATTTTATGGTATCAGAGCACTTTCTAGGGAAAAGCCTGTATGTATTGCAATAACTTAGGATGTGTCGTTGCGTGTCTACTTTGTGTTCTCTCTGATTGGTGTGTGTCATGATAATGCATATGTGACCACATGGCGTGGGCCTGATCAACTCATTCTTTGTGTAACTTGTGCAGAGTCATGGTGCCACCGAGGAGGAACACAAGTACGAGCGAGGATCAGACGGATCCTGTCCTGGCTGCATTAGCTGAGATGCAGGCGGCCCGACTAGCCGACCAGGAAGCCACGAGGCTGGCAAACCGGGCGATGCTGGACGCAATTCGAGATGCGAACCGGCAAACCACGGCAGAGGTTCTGGAGGAGAACCGGATGGCCAACATGACTATGATGAGGGTCATGTTGGAGGAGTTGAGGGCTGGTCCTGCTGCGGGCCAGGGTCCTCCACCACCTCCACCGCCGCCACCGCCTCCACCTCCGCCTAGTCAACAGGAGGACACCCAGAGCCAGATGGGTGAGGGTAGTCATCTAACGGGGGCTATGCAGACTATCCCCGTACTTGCTGAGGATCGTGACGAGATCGATCGCCGGCTGAATGCTTTCCGCAAGCATAAGCCACCTACCTTCGACGGATCGTATGATCCCATTGCTGCTGCGAGATGGCTACAGGCGCTGGACAAGATTTTCCGGATCATGCAGTGCACGGATCCGCAGAAGCTGCTGTTCGCCACTTATATGCTGGAGGGCGAGGCCCATGAGTGGTGGACCAATCTCTCTCAGGTCTACGAGATGCAGGGTCATGTGATGACGTGGCCATTCTTCGAGGAGAGCTTTCTGGGCCAGTATTTTCCTTACGACTCTCAGGAGAGGAAGCAGGGAGAGTTTGACCGATTGGTACAGGGCTCGTTGTCTGTCGACGAGTACCTGGCCAAGTTTAATGAACTGGTCAAGTTCTCTCATTTCCGCATGGCGAGACCGACTCCCGTTTTTCTGGCGGCCAGGTTCCGGAGGGGACTTAATGAGGATATTGCTGGACATCTCGCTGGTTCTGCTTCGAGAGACTTCGGAGCGTTGGTGCAGCAGTGCCGCGACATCGAGGACTACTGCCGTGCGAGTCAGGCCAAGAGGGCCAAGGTTGAGGTGCCGCAGAGCGCTGGTGGTTCTACTCCTGGAAGAACAAGAATTTTGCCAACAAGGGCAAGGGCAAACCGTTGGCGGCTAAGCAAGCGCCAAATCAGTTCAGAAAGACTGCTGCTCCGGGGAACGCCGCTAGACCTCCTGCTCCCAGATGTTCGGGATGCGGGAAGTCGCACTTTGGGCCGTGCTCTACCGGTCAGCTGATATGTTTCCAGTGTGGCAAAGAGGGCCACTACTCTAGAGACTGCCCGACGGCGAGAGTTGCGGCAGTGCAGGCTGTGCCGTTACAGATGGTTCCTACTGGGACACCAGCAGTGCCACCTACCACGGGGCGTGTGTATACGTTGGATCGTCAGCAGTCGGACAAAGCTCCGAACCTGGTCAGAGGTACTGTTACCATTGGTGGATCAACTATTGATGTATTGTTTGATTCCGGGGCAACGCACTCTTTTGTTGCTACCCCTATTGCTGTGGGGCTTGAGTTGCCGAGTGATGTGCTTTCTCCACCGATGCGGGTTACCACCGCCACCGGAGAAAAATGTTTGACCTCCACTGTTCATCGCGATGTAGCGTTTCAATGGGATGGCCGTGACTTCTCGGTAGATCTGATAGGATTACCGATGGCCAACCTTCAGATTATTTTGGGCATGGATTGGTTGTCCAGAAACTGTGCAATGATTGATTGCTATGCCAAGAAAGTGGTGATGTCTCCGGGTGGGTCCACAGCCAGTTCCTCACCGTTCATTTCTGTCCTGCAAGCGAGGAGGGCCTTGAGAGCAGGGGCATTTGGCTATGTCATGTTGGGAGGTTTGGTGAGTGGGACACAGGAGGATCTCACTGGCATTCCTGTGGTGAGGGAATTCCTCGAGGTGTTTCCTGAGGAGATTCCTGAGTTTCCACCGCAGAGGGAGATAGAGTTCTCCATTGATTTATTGCCTGGTGTAGGGCCTATCTCGTTGGCTCCATATCGGGTGTCGCCACCAGAGTTGGCGGAGCTGAAGAAGCATATCGAGGAGCTTTCAGCGAAAGACTTTATTCGGCCGAGTGTGTCTCCCTGGGGAGCACCGGTCATTTTTGTGAAAAAGAAAGATGGGACCATGCGGTTGTGCACCGACTACAGATAATTGAACAAGGTGACAATCAAGAACAAGTACCCTCTTCCACACATTGACGATTTGCTGGATCAGCTCAGGGGTGCTTGTGTGTATTCCAAGATTGATCTCCGGTCCGATTACCATCAGATACGGGTAAAGCCGGAGGATGTCCCAAAGACAGCGTTTCGCTCGAGGTACGGGCACTACGAGTACTTGGTGATCCCGTTTGGACTCACCAATGCACCCGTAATGTTTATGGACTACATGAACAGGATTTTCCAGCCGTACCTGGATCAGTTTGTGATCGTCTTCATTGACGACATCTTGATTTACTCCAAGACGGAGGAGGAGCATACTGAGCACTTGAAGATCGTGTTGCAAGTGCTGAAAGAGAAAAAGCTATATGCTAAGCCGTCGAAATGTGAGTTCTGGCTCAAGGCGGTGAAATTTCTGGGTCATGTGATTTCTGCTAATGGAGTTGCAGTTGATCCTAACAAGATTGAGGCCGTGATGGATTGGGAGAGGCCTAAGACGGTTACAGAAGTGAGAAGCTTCTTGGGTTTGGCAGGATACTATCGGAGGTTCATAGAAGGATTCTCCAAGATGGTGCTACCGATGACTCGCCTTACCCGAAAGGAGACTCCATTCGTGTGGACACATGAGTGTGAGGAGTGTTTCCAGGAGTTGAAGGAGAGACTGACTACTGCTCCAGTGTTAGTTCTTCCTGATCCTGCGGAACAGTTTGAGTTATACTGCGATGCCTCTGGTAAAGCACTAGGCTGTGTGTTGATGCAGAAAGGGAAAGCTGTTGCTTACGCTTCAAGACAGTTGAAACCTCATGAGGAGAAATACCCGACTCACGACTTGGAGTTGGCAGCCATTGTTTTTGCTTTCAAGATTTGGAGGCATTACCTGTTTGGCATGAAGTTTGCTGTATTCAGTGATCACAAGAGCCTGAAGTACCTGTTTGACCAGAAGGAGTTGAACATGAGACAGCGTAGATGGATGGAGTTCTTGAAGGACTACGACTTTGAGTTGAGGTACCATCCCGGCAAGGCCAATGTGGTGGCCGATGCTTTGAGTCGGAAATCCGTGAGCTTGTCCAGTTTAATGATGAACGACTACGAGATGATCGAGAAGTTCAGAGACTTGAGAGTGAACTCGTTGTTTGGGGGTGCACTGCTTGAGATGGAAACAGCAGAAGTAATAAATGAGCTGATGGAAAAGATCAAAGAGGCGCAAGTGCAAAGAGAGTGCCTTGATTATGTGAAAAACCAGGACGGTGTGTCTTGGAACGAGGATGGATTGCTGCTATTCCAGAAGAGGATTGTTATTCCTCGAGGGCCACTGACCGAAGAGGTTATGGCAGAGGCTCATAAGGGCCGGTTCACTATCCACCCTGGTGCCACAAAAATGTACCAGGACTTAAAAAGGAATTTTTGGTGGCCGGGCATGAAGAAGGACATAGCGGTCTACGTGTCCAAGTGTTTGATATGTCAGAAAGTGAAGATCGAGCACCAGAAACCGTCTGGTAAACTTCAACCTCTGGAGATTCCACAGTGGAAGTGGGAGAGTATTTCCATGGACTTCGTGGTGGGATTGCCTAAAACTCAGGCTGGTTGTGACTCTATCTGGGTTATTGTGGACAGATTGACCAAGTCTGCCCATTTTCTTCCAGTGAAGGTGAGCTTCACTACAGAGCAGTTGGCCAAGCTTTATGTCCGCGAGATTGTGAGGCTTCACGGGGTGCCCGAGAGTATCATCAGTGATAGGGACCCGAAGTTCACATCTCGGTTCTGGGAGGCACTGCAGGAGGCTTTTGGTACGCAGTTGAGATTGAGTACCGCCTATCACCCTCAGACTGACGGACAGACTGAGCGGACCATCCAGATATTGGAGGACATGTTGAGAGCTTGCACGTTGGAGCAGGGTTCTGCATGGGATAGGTACCTTCCGTTGGTAGAATTCTCGTACAACAACAGTTTTCATGCTAGTCTGGGCATGGCACCCTACGAGGCGCTGTATGGTAGGAGGTGTCGGACTCCTACTTGCTGGTCTGAGGTTGGAGATAAAGAGCTGTTTGGCTTGGACTTTGTCCAAGATACTACCCTACAGATCCAGATGATCAGGGAAAAGCTGAAGCAGGCGCAGAATCGTCAGAAAAGCTACTATGATGTCAAGCATCGACCACTGGAGTTCAGTGAGGGTGAGCACGTGTTTGTGAAACTTTCACCTGTCACCGGTGTTGGACGGGCACTTGGCGTGAGGAAGTTGAGCCCGCGATTCATTGGGCCCTACCAGATCCTTGGTAGAGTAGGACCAGTTGCCTATCGACTCGCCTTACCTCCGAACCTAGCCAACATCCACGACGTGTTTCACGTGTCTCAGCTTCGAAAATACATAGCAGAACCTTCGCACATGGTGCAGCCGGATGATATGGAGGTTCGGGAGAACCTAAAGACTCCCGTCGGACCACTCAAGATTCTCGATCGAGGCGAGAAGCAGTTGAGGAGCAAGATCATTCTGATGGTCAAAGTACAATGGTCAGGAAGAACTCCTGAGGAGTGTACCTGGGAGCGAGAGGACGAGCTTCTCCGACAGTATCCCGACTTTCGAGACAGGTATGTTTCTGATTTTGAGGACAAAATCCTTAAAAAGGTGGGGTGAATGTAAGAACCCGCACCGCTAATTAAGGTAATTAGTGAATTAATTATGATAATTAGGAAATAATTCCATAATTGACCTTAATAATTATTATTGGGCTTAAATAATTATAATGAATGAGTAAAAATGCTGAAAGTCGCTTTTCAGAAGAAAAGTGCGGATACCGGTTCTGCTACTCGGTATAAATGCGTACCGGAAAAGTATCCCGGAAAATTATAACGAATACATGATAATTACTAGAATATTATGTAGGACTTGTAAAACAAGTTTCGAGTCAAGATAACGTAATCTGATGCCAGAACTGATACTGGCTATGGAAAAGCGCGTACCGGAAAGGTGCTCCGAAAAATAAAATAAAAATATGACAAATCTTAGAAAAATGCGCAGGTCTAGATTCCAAAGTTTGGGATCAATATCTTTTACTTTGCGATTAAGGCTAATACTGCGCGATTAGTGGCTTGTGCCTATAAATACTAAACTTGCACACAACCCTAGGCCATACTATTTCTTCTACGTGGGTTTTGGGTGGCTGAAGGGAGGTGGCTGCTGTCCATTGCTTCTCCTTCACCAAGTCTTCACCTTTTCTTCTTCTTTCACACTCAAACACTTGGGGAGGGTGAGAGTTAACCTTGGGGCTGCATTGTGGCCATCATTCTGAGTTGAGAAAGCTGTGTGTGTGTAGTTAGTGAGCATCAGTTTGGAGCTTTAGTGATGGCTACCTTGTGGTGGTCATTGTGAGCTTCAAAGTGTCTTCTTGTGGTGCAAGAACCCATCTTGAAGTGCCATTTTCGTGCTCCTACTTAGGCTGGGTTTGAGGAACCTTGGGAGAGCTCCAAGAGCACAACTTGCCTCTGTTTTGAGCTTTGGTAAGTTACCTCACCATGATCATGAGTTTATCTTGCTTAAAGTTGGTGTCTTGACATGTAAAAAGTTAAAATGAAGTAACCAACACCTAAATGAACTTGTATATGCTTAAAGATGCATGCTTTAACGTGTACATGTGTTAAAAGTTGGATCTTTGGGATGGATATTCACGAAATGCAGAAACTGCATTCTGTCGTGAGATATCCGGATATTCGTCGAACAGATATCCGGATATCAGTATCCGGATATGGTATCCGGATATTGATATCCGGATATGGGATCTGGGTATCCGGATATGACATATCCGGATATGTCCAGTGTGATATCCGGATATGGCATATCCGGATATACCCCTTCTGATATCCGGATATCCTGGGTTCTGCGCAGACAGTAGCTGTACTGTATGAACAGTAAGCTATTGGGTGTGTGTGGACCCTAGTTTAAGGAAGTTGAACTTCTGTAATAAATGGACTAAGTCAGAATCATATGATTAAGGGCTTATGGCTTTGTTGGAAGCCTTAAGACGTAAAACGTAAAGGAAAGGCGTAGTCTTTAAGTTGTATGCTTGTGATGCATTAATATTGACTTGTTAATGGTCCATATCAGATTGTGATACTTCTGTTTGTGGACTTGTGAGTGGTTGGACTCTTGGCTTGGATAGCTAGCTTGCAAGGTAAGCTTTCGTGTCCTCGGTTTAGCCATTTTGATGTTCCACCATGTCCCATGGGGATGGGTTTATGCATGCTGTGTTACATGCTTTATTATTTTGGAAATGCTGTTGAGCTATTTATATGCAATGAGCTTTTATGATGCATGTGGTGTCCACCTAGACGGCAATCCTGAGTATGCAGTACATACAAGATGGAGAAGCATGTGGGTGAGGTGCAGGTAGTATCCATGTACTCATGTAGGCATAGACGTATTCCTACATTTCTCTGGCCAGTAGATTTGAAAGCACACATGACATGAATAATTGCTGCATCGCATGATTTTAGAACTTATACTGTAATACTATTTTTTAGAACTTATATTACACATGTAAGTGAGCTTGGGGTGGAGACTCCTTGAGGACCCCTTGTCTTACTGAGATTTCTTGTTAGAGATCTCACCCCACGTTTGGGGACGCTTATTTCAGGATCAGGTAATGTTGAGGGCTCAGGTGGCAGGAGGCCAGAGCTGAGCTGATGAGTTGATATTGATATGTTGTTCTGCTGGATTGACTGCTGTTATGTTATGTTCCTGCTTTATTTATATTATTATGTTGAGACTGTTTGTGGGCAATGTTGCCTTATTTGGTGAGCATGGGGTTTGTCCATGCCACATGGTTGACTATGGTCTTTTATGTTAATGTTGTAATTAAAGTATCAGGATTTTGACCCAGGCTACTTGTGTAGACCTGTGGCTTTAGATACTCACTTATATTTATGTACGAGGTATTCAGTTAGTTGTCTTGCAATTTACATACAGGCAGTATTTTTATGAAAATGATTAAGTAATCAAGTTGGCTAAGTTAATGACGTCATAATTGAATTAAAGAAAAAGTTATTCCGCATTTTAATTAAGCGTGGCTTAATACGATAGTGTGTTAACAATCCGGGTTAACACGGGCTGTTACACTTTCCAGAGAATGAATTTGGATGAGAAAGACCTGAAACCATGTGTTACTGAGCTATTGGGGTTTAATGGAGCACCATCCCCTCCAAAAGGTTATATCGACCTCAAACTAACTCTTGGCACGAAGGATTCTTTCCGCACGGAGAGGGTTTGTTTCGTGGTAGTAGACACCTCCTCTTCTTATAACGTAATCATTGGTCGTCCTACCATTCATGAATGGGACATGATGATATCTACTAAGCATCAACTCATGAAGATGCCAGGACCAAATAATGAAATCGTCACAATTCGTGGAGATCAAAAAGAATCAAGGGAATGCTATTA